>SEYY01024329.1:7500-10000 GCA_009176605.1 Armadillidium nasatum | reverse complement strand
AAATTTAAAATTTAAGGTCTTACCTTTTCTGTCGCCTTATCTGAGGTGAAGAGTATAATAGCATTCACACTTGTGGAGGCTATAATAGGTAACATATTAACAGTAATTTTTAATGTCGAAGCATAAAGGGTGATTTGAGAAATAAAAAATGATAAGTTTGAGACAAAAGTCATCGACACAGGAATTTGAAAGAATGAAAATATATCTTCAGATATGTGTTGGACAGAGAGAGAAAGTTCTTGAAGGTTTTTCTTTATTTTCTTTTTCTTTGAGTGTCTCAGACTTCCAGAAGGGTGCGTAGGGTTTTCTGATACTTGAAGTTGAATTTTCCTTATAAGTAAAATTTGCTTTTCCATAAAATCTAATAAACATAAAATTTCTGCTAAGAAATGCCAAAACATTGCAGTTACATTTATCACATTAACACTTGTATGAAAATAAGCAATAGCATAGACGTACCAAACTATTGAAGAATCGTGAATGGTACTGCTATTATACCACCAGATATAAACATAAGATACGTTTAAGATTAATACCAAAACAAAAACAGAATAATGTCTGTAATAATGGCTGCATGGAGTTTTCCTTTTTAAAATGGCAAGTTTGTTTGCAAATTTTTCTATGTGAAATGGATGAGCTCTTGAATATACCCAAATCAGGGCTGAAACTAAGAACCAGAATATTCCCAAAGTATGGAGTACGTAACCCAAAAAGTTTATTATAAAATACTGAGTATTTCGGAAGACTAATTCATCTTTAGAAAAATAAGTTGAAATTGATTGGGTAAATATATATAATATATAGTTGCAAATCAAAAACACAAACACCAAATTATAATAAATTGCTGCACCAAAATCAAGACCCCTTAACTTAATCTTTAGCTTCTTGATTCCGAGTAATGTAATGAAAAGGAAATGAAATTTGAATGAGAAATGCAATCCCATATTTCTTAAAATATTTTTTTATTTAAAAAATATGAATCTTGAATTACTTTAGCGACGTTTATCGAACAAGTGTTTTCTTCTCTACAACATATGGAAACTGAATACAATTTTTAGGTTGTTAATCAATATCATTTAAGTTTTCATATTAGATCAACACTAAGAAAGAAATCTAACGCATCAATATTTGGGAATAATTCATTATTGAGGGAAAAGAACGTTGGGTTTCAAATCGATTTTTAATTAATTAATTTGTGAAAAAAAATATAAAAAATGTTGCCATTGGATTTCATTTTACACACACACACACACACATATATTTATATATATATTATATATATATATATATATATATATATATATATATATATATATATATATATATATATATATATATATATATATATATATATTATATATATTATATATTATTATTTTTTTTCTTTTTCTCGCATTCAACCACCACACCTCGCTCCCATACATAACAACCGGTACAGCATCCCTCAAACATTTACTTCTTCACTTCTCTTGTCAATCTTCCTCTCTTCGAAATATCCCTCAAGCCTTTCAACACCTTCTTCCCTTCTTTTATTCTATACCTTACTTCATCTCCCTCGCAAACATCTGTCCCCTCAAAATTCACACCCAGAGATTTAAAAGAATTAACTCATTCCAGTCTCTCCTTCCCCACCTTAATTTACCGTTCACCTCCCCCACCTATAACCCTCTCTTCTCTCTCCCCATTTTTCATCCATAACACTTTACTCTTTACTGCGTTCACTCTTAATCTTAACTCATCACAACCTTTTACAAACTCATCCACAAAAACCTTTAAACCCCCTTGTGTCTCAGAAAAAAATACAACGTCATCCGAATATAATAACACATTCGCATTCCATAAATCCTGTTCATCCCTCATTCTCACCCCTTTACCTTCTCTTTCCATTAACCTCTCCACTTTATCTATAAATAAATTAAATAAACCAGGAGACCTAACACAGCTTTGTCTCAAACCATTATTCACCTAAAAAAATGAAGTTTCCATTCTATTTATTCTCCACCCTTCCTCTTTCTCTCTCTCTCTCTCTCTCTCTCTCTCTCTCTCTCTCTCTCTCTCTCTCTCTCTCTCTCTCTCTCTCTCTCTCTCTCTCTTTCTTTCTCTCTCTCTTTCTCTATATATATATATATATATATATATATATATATATATATATTATATATATATATATATATATATATATATATATATATATATATATATATATATATATATATATACTTTACTGAAGTGGAATATGTGAATATTTATTGGTGAATGTCATTTCAAACATAATATTCACATTTAATGATTTGACATCAAAGCTTTCGGAGTTTTTTGGCAACAAAGTTTTAAACAATTCGCGATTAAAATTTTAAATAGTTTTATGCATGGGTTTCCTAAGTTATAACTTTAGTTATAACATTTTACTATAGTAAAAAAAAGTTGCAGTAAAATTAAAAATCAAATCTACCATAATATAAAGTTTAGAAAATAATATTAATAATAATAATAATAATAA
>SEYY01024328.1:97500-108156 GCA_009176605.1 Armadillidium nasatum | reverse complement strand
ATATATATATATATATATATATATATATATATATATATAATAATATAAATAGAAACTCTTATGTATTCCTACAAAACATTAAATTTACTCACAGTACAAATAGACATGCTGTTACACACCAGATGGCTGATACAACTTGTACAAATTACTAAAAATAGAGGTCGAATTTTTGAAGATTTTTTGTTTCATTTAATGTATTATAAATAAAGTCAGTCTTCCATACTGCATAATAATCACTTTGATATAATTGTATACAAGCGATGACGTAGAATGACATCGTAACTTAAAATTTATTTTACATAATTTGCATTCAACGTTCTAATTTTTCTTATGACTAAAACATATATCTTTCTCAAAATTTTCACTCCTTTTATAATACAATTCTTAATATTTTAACTATTATATTACATTTTCTATATTTCTATCAAAGCATAGCTTTGACTTTTAAAAATTTTCATTGTTTTGGAATATTTATAAATTATTTATTTTTTATTTTTATTTAAATTTTTAAATAAAACACTATTTTTTCTCAAACTATATAAAACCCTTATTCAGCAAGTGGCACACGAAAACACTCATATGCACACAAACACGCACTTACGTATGGGTATGCACACATGCGTACATGCTCAGACGTTGGGAACATATTTCTGAAATTAAATTTCGTATCTTTCTTAACACAATGTCTTTAACATTACATCAAATAATGCTATTCACAATGTTTTGCTTCATACAAACAGCATAAACATTTCTCTTCGAGACCTCATTTCTACAATAAGGTGACATATTTATGTGCATTTTCATTCGATGATCTCAGGCACTTACGTGGATTTTATCTTCGACTTTTCATACAGAAGTTTTAAGACATCTATGCAAAAAATAAAAGAGTAATCGTTATTTTACAGGGGACGTGGGGAGTAATTGTCTTCTACTCCTTCGTATAGTGGTTCAGTGTTGACGTAATTAGTGAATTTATAATTTCATAAGTCACCCTGTGAATGGAAGGAACAGGCAAATTTTTTGAGGTTTGTGAAAAGGATTATGGATGATACATACGAGCTAGGGGCAGCACAGGAGTCTATAAGAGCTTAGGTGGGTTTCCTTGCACTCGGAGGGTTTGAACATTAAATTCATGGGGTGCGTAAAAGGTTTGGAGGATAATACATATATACAAATGAGGAGGAATAAGAAACTACGAGGGGATCAGGTGGAAATTGTGTTCTTGGAACCACCTCATTCCAACCCCGCTCACCAAGAGCGCTGAACTCTCCTGAAAATCGCTAGTAAATTCTTGTGTTGCCCATTGCGTATATGCATCATCCCACAAACGTTTTAACACACCTCTGGACTTGCTCTTTCCACACCGAGACAGCTATCTCACCTAATATTCTGGTAGATCCTTTTGATCTTTCAAGCGTGGAGTGAAATTACAGGGAAGAGGAATTTGTGTGCGTTTGTATTTGTTCATGTGCTCGAAATCATCGCAGATGGCAACTTGCAACACTGCCATGTTCCAAAGAGGCCATTTGCAATAACGATTTATCCTCAATGCTATCTATCACTAACACTGACTCCCTTTTTCCCCTTGTGACGAAGGGAATGGGAAAGAGAGAGAAAGTGGCGCGTGACTGACGGCACATACCTTGGGAGAAAAGTATAAATATATATATATATATATATATATATATATATATATATATATATATATATATATATATATATATATATATATATATATATATATATATATATATATATATATATATATATATATATTAGAAAGAAAAGAAAACAAAAGATATTCCCAAATCACTCTTTTCCCCTTCAAAATAAGTTCGAACACAATATGGATGGAGCCAGGAACGCGCACATGTCCAAGGCTATCAAGTGCAATGTCTAGAAGAGAAATTTATCTTCGTGTGCGCATGAACGTTATTGTAAATTTTAAAGGGAAATCAACCGTTGTCACTGTGCGATAGAACAGCGAGTGAACATCAAATTTTGCTTCTAATTAGTAAAACTCCGACGGAAACTCATTATATGTTGATTCAAATGAACGGTACGAACGCCATGAGCAAAAATGTGTTTGCGAATGGTTGAAACGCTTACGCGAAATGAAAATCAATTAAGGATGAGATGTGTTCATTTCGCCCTTCAAAAAAAGGCAGAATACCAGTTATGTTCATGTGTGTTCGACCCTTGCTTATCAGAGACATGCGACTGACTATATGATTAATAGCGAAGGAAACAGATATTAACAAGGCTACAGTGCAAACCATTTTCTGAGAAGATTTGGATAAACGAAAGATCTGTTTCCTGTTTATGCTGCACAAGATAACAGAGGAAAAGAAATGAAGGATAGAGACTTCTGGAGATTTTATTATCATGTGTGACCAGATGATGAAATCTGGTGCTTTCAGTTCAATCTAGAATCTATGCTGCAATCGATTGACTGGGGTTCACCAACCACCCATGGACCCTAGAACATCCACCTTACTTCCTGATCTGTAGCCTGCTTGCTTCTTTCTATTCTCCAAGCAGCAAATGAATATCATGAGAGGAACACGAATTTCGGAAGTGACAGTCATCCAAAGTATGAGAAGTTCTACGATCGATTCCTGACGTTGTCTAAAGTGTGTTATTATGAAGATTATTTTGAAGGCAATAAAGGTGACTTGGCTTTTTTTGGCTATTTTTGGCTTTCTTTTTTTTCAATATCATTCACAGAATATTTTTGAAAGAGGAGTGTATATATATATATATATATATATATATATATATATATATATATATATATATATATATATATATATATATATATATATATATATATATATATATATATATATATTATTTTTCCTAATTTCCCCTATCTAATTTCTCCATCTCACTTCTCCTAAACCTCAACTCTTTTACTTAACCGAAACTCAGGTGCTTGAGTGCTCTGATAGCAAACCTTATTCTGTTGCCTCCTACTATCTAGATTAATTTTCAGCCAAAGGCGGATGTTGCGCATGTGTGGGCAATGATGTTGTTTGTTCTCGTGTTTCTAATTGGAGTTTTCAGAATTTTTTACTTTATGACTAAAGTTCTCTTGCAATTTTAATAATAAATTTATTTATTCTGCTTATTTATCTCCTAATTATATTGTATATAAAATATTCATTGACCATCTAGTTATCATGATCCAATTGGTGAATTGGCCCACGAATTCTCTATCCAGAACAAACTTGAGGAGTTGGTGCAACTCCCTACCCGTATCACTGATAATCTTGGTGATAAACACAACATACTTGATCTTTTTTTAACTTCTTATTCATCTCTTAAAACTGTTAAAGTCTCTCCTCCTCTGGGTTCATCTGATCACATTCTTATCTCAGCTTCTTGTTGTGTCTCTTAAAGCCTTTCGCAAGAACGGCTCCTGCTTTCAGTGATGAGACGTTTCTGGAACTTCTGTACCGCTAACTGGTCTGACTTGTGGTTTTACTTCTCTGATTTCCTACTGAATGATTACTGCTTTCGTGGGAGATGTCCTTTGGAATGTGCTAAGAGCATAATCGAGGTGATTCTCTCTGGTATGAGGTGTACATTCCATATTCTTTTCCTTCAACTAAACCTAACAAACCTTGGCTAATTTCTATGTGTTCCCGCACAATCCGCCGCAAGGATGCTGCCTTCAGGGATTATCGTCCTCTTCAAACTCCAGAGGCTCATTCAACTTATATTTTATCCCTGAATCGTGTAAAATCTATTCTTCGTGATACCAAAAAAAAAAAATTTCTCCGTCGTAAATGCAATAATCTTTGTTCACAAAGAAACACAGGGGTGTTATCACGTCCTCTTGCCCTTTCTGGAATTTTGCAAAAAATATTAATAACTTTGCTTCTTCCTCTTTCCCTCCTCTAGTTTTTTCTGATGGCACAACTGCAATTTTACCTTCTACAAAAGTTGAACTCTTTGCACAAACGTCTGCCTCTAACTCTACCTTAGATGATTCCTGAGCCATTCCTCCTCTTTCAACCCCTACCAACTCATTTATACCTAATATTGTAATTTTTTCTAAAGATGTTATTTCTGCTTTCTTTGTGCTAAACACTAAAAAAGCATAAGATCCTGATAGTATTCCTTCTGTGGTTGTCAAAACTTGTGTTTCTGACCTTGCACCCTGCCTTGCTAAACTATTTCGTCTCTGTCTCTCCAATTCGACCTTCCCTTCTTGCTGAAAGCAAGCGCTCATTCACCCTGGGCCGAAGGAGGAGGACCCATCTCAACCCTCTAACTAAATTCTTATTTCTTTAACCTAGTCCTTTTTGAAGTTTACGAATCTATCCATAACAGGAATTAATTCTTCTAATCTTATTTCTGATCGCCAATATGGCTTTCGTAAAGAACGCTCTACTGGTGATTCTCTTTCCCTTCTTTTTGACTCTTGGTCCTCCACTCTTCTTCATTTCTGTAAATCTTTCGCTGTGGCGTTAGACATATCGAAAGCCTTCGATAGAGTCTGGCACCAAGATTGATTTCCAAACCTCCCTCTTTTGAAATCCATCATGCTCTCTGATTTCATTTCTGGTCGTTCTGTAGCAGCCTTTGTAGGCGAACACCAGTCTTTTTTTACATCAATAAATAATGGTGTTCTTCAGAGATCTGTCCTATTCTCAACTTTTCTCTATTACTTCGTCTCATATCCACTCCTATGCCGGTGACTTAACACTTCATTACAACTTTCAATTTAAAAGACACACCTCCCAACAGCACTTAATTGATGCAAGAAGGGTGGCTATGGTGAAAATGACCTCTGATCCTTCTTGCATTTCAAACTGAGGAAGAGAAAACATTGTCGTTTTCATTGCATTAAAAACTCAATTAATCCATCTTTCTACTCGACACAATCTTCCACATAACTATGACATCTTTTCGAAAACAACTTGATTCAAACCTTCATCTGTCCTCAATATTCATGATGTTTCTTTTTCTCATGATCTTTCTTTGAATGATCTCATTACTTCTCATTTTAAACAAGCTCTTAAGGTGTTGGGTGCTCTGAGGCGCCTTCGTAATTTTTTTACGCCATCCCAGTTGCTTCCTCTTTATAGGACTGTTATTCGCAACTGAATGGAGTACGCCTCACACATCTGGGTAGTTCTACACATACAGCTCTTCTCGAATAGGTGAAGTCTAGGGATTTTCGTCTCATAAACTCTTTTCCTATTAGTAACTCTCTCCAATCTCTTTCTGCTTGGAGAATTGTTGCGTCACTCTCTCTATACTATCGATATTACAAAGTACATTATTCAGAACTCTCACGTTGCATCCCTCTTCCATTTAGTATAGTGGTCGTTCTACACGACTTTATACACAGTTTCATTCTTTCTCTTTCCAACTTTCTGATCCCAGACTCAACCCTATGTTCAATCTTACATGTACTCTACTGGTAGTGTCTAGAACACAATCCCTCTATCTGTTTTCCAAACTTCCTTTGACTTGCTCATATTTAAAATCCGTGTATCTGGACACGCCGGCATTAGCGCCCTCCACGAAAATAATCCTTCATTGGGAAATCATGGAAGTACAACCGCCAATCAGATCAGTCGACAGCACCGAAGTGCAGAAACATTTTCTAGCCAAAGGCTGTAAATATATATATATATATATATGTATATATATATATATATATATATATATATATATATATATATATATATATATATATATATATATATATATATATATATATATATATATATATATATATATATATATATATATATATATATATAATGCAGTATGTGTGGGCAGACAGATAGCTGATAATGTTAAGGTAATATCAGAATTTATATAACGACAATATAAAAAACCCTTTTTAAAAAAATTGGAGGAAAATAAGAAAATGTGAAGTGTTTCTCAAATTTCTTCGGTAATGACTGGCTTTCTCTTGAGGTAAAATGCAGAAAAAAAAAATTAAATAAAAAAAAACAAACACTTTTGCTTAAGGCATTAATTAGCATATATATATATATATATATATATATATATTATATATATATATATATATATATATATATATATATATATATATATATATATATATATATATATATATAGAGAGAGAGAGAGAAAGAGAGAGAGAGAGAGAGGCTAAATTAATTCCTTAATCAAAATATGACTAGCTACAATTTAGAAATTAGAATGCATAAACAAAATCAATGCAATTATTTAAACCTTTAATAGTTTCTACTTCAACCTTTTTTCTATCTACGGAGAAATTTTGGTTCATTTTCGAGAAACCTGTTTTATGTTAAAATTAAATAGTATTATCAATGTATCTGACCAAAGGGAAGAAATAGAATCCTTTTCCAAGTGAATAGATGCTGTTTAGCTTAAAATTTCATATTTTTTACTTTTTTTAAAGGTGCAGTCGAGGATCTGCCAGTCGTTGCCAGCGTTTTACACCTTGTATTTTAGTATATTAGGAGCCTTTTATATTTATTTTTTTTTTTACTGCTGAATAAGAATGGAATAATCTTAGATAATTTTTTTTTTAACAAAAAAATAATATAATTTAATCTTCAGTCATTATTTAAATAAAGCAAAAAATTGATGTTTTTCAATATTCTACACATTCAGTAGTATCTGGAATTAAATTTATTGTTCAAAAGCAACTTTTTAAAAGTTTAAAACGTTTTCAATAAGGGAGACAGCTATGGGTATTTTGTCACATATGAAAGTTAATATATTTCAGAGAAGCAAATTTTATAGTATTTACTTCAAAATAGTATAATTATATTTGTTATAGTAGTGGAATGATTGCGCATAACTCATAAAATGAAAATATATTAGTATTGTTTATATGAAAATGTCAATAAAAAGGCGCTATACCCAAATCGTCGACAGAGAAAATAGTCGACAGGTCAAAGGGCCGACACTTTTGAAAAAAATCTGTCGCCTATTTTTCTCTTCAATTTCAACGTGCCGATCCCGTATAAAAAGCCAATGATGTTAATTTTTAGCAAATATTTTGAGGATAACTCTCATTTTCATCATGCTCTTATAAAGGATAGAGTCCATTCATATATTTGTACGAGTAGTTCATCCGAAACTCTCCCTCTCCATGCAACATGAGTAAACTGAATTAAACAGAGGTAGCTGACAGCAAGGTATAAATATATTATTTAATATAATCTAATGTAATAAAATTCTGCCTGACGCCATCCTTAGACTGGATTTTTAAACAACTTCAATCTGTGATTGATCAATTGATTTATGTCTAGCTACTTTTCCCAATGGAGGGTCATTTGGATGACCTCGAAACCATTATCAAGGGTCACATTTTATCCCTTGTTTACTTCGTTTATATGAATTTTGGGTTAGCAAACCTGCATCATAATTTACTACAAGGAAAATTGATCTTCGATTTACACTGTTTCAATACTTTTTGAATAGAAAATACAATGGCATTTTGTCTCTCTTTTACAACTTCATAAAACTTCGTAAAATTAAACTATAACTATAAGGGCAATTATTTTTGTCAATGAGACTTATTTTCAAATTTCCATTAAAAATAGTACATAATAGAACTTAATTGTAGAATTTAATATATATATATATATATATATTATATATATATATATATATATATATATATATATATATATATATATATATATATATATATATATATATATATATATATATATATATATATATATATATATATATATATGGCAGGCAAAGGCTAGAGGCCTACCAAATTTCCACCACAGAAAGGATCTAATCGGAATACTAATCAGATTAAAGGCCGACATGTCCAAAAACACGGCGTTTGAAGATGTTTAAGTCATAGGAAATTGGAAAAATACATGAAGGGAGTGTGTTCTAGACTTTATCAGTAGATTACATGTAAGATTGAGCATAGAGGTTAAGTCTGGATCAGAGAGTTGGACAAGAGAAAGGATGAGAATGTGTAAAAAGAAGTGTCGTACGAGCTCTTCTCATAGGAGGAGGTATGCTACGAGAGAGTTCGGAAGAGCAGTGTCCGTTGTAATAGTGATATATATATATATATATATATATATATATATATATATATATATATATATATATATATATATATATATATATATATATATATATATATATATATATATTATATATATATATATATATAATATATATAATATATATATATATTATATATATATATATATATATATATATATATATATATATATATATATATATATATATATATACAGAGAGAGAGAGTTACGCAACAATTCGACGGTCCGAAAGGAAGCTATGCCCAAAACGTAGACAAGGAAAATTGTCGACAGGTAAAAAATTCGAAACTTTCGAAAAAAATCTGTCTATCACTTTTCTTTTCAGTTTGAACTGTCTAGGATTTGGCCATACGTTAAGAAAATTGTTCGACTGTTTGACCAACATCGTATTTTTTTTTCATATCGATACTATCGATATGTAAGTAAGCCTATTGTTTTATTATTATAATAATAATTATAAATATATTATTTTAATTTTTAATATATTATTTTGGTAAATGCACCGCACACGAACATTTATCTAAGGGGGCTTCTCCACCGTACCCTCTGACCAGTGAGTGGTGATGAAATATATCTATCGATTAATCGATATCAATTTATTGTGTCGACGATTTGAACGAGTTATAAAAAAAATTTTGTCGGTCCTTTAACATTACCAAAAGAAGTTGTCGATGTTTTGAACGAGTGACAAAATTTTGTTACTGGCGTGTCAGCCTTTTGACCTGTCGACTATTTTCCCTGTCGACGTTTAGGGGTAATCCCAACAGAAAGAGACTGGAGAGAATTAGTGAGTAGAAGAGTTGATATGGCGAAAAGCCCTAGACTCCACCTTTTCAAGGAGATCTGGATGAGTGGAACCACCCCAGATGTGTGAAGCGTACCCCATACTGGTGCGAACAACACCCTTACAAAGAGCAAGAAACTGTGGGGGTGGGAATAAGCTCTGATGACGCCTTTATTGAAGTTTGTTTAGAAAGAAAAGTAATGTGATTTTTCCAAGAAAGATCACGTCAAAAAGAAACAAAAAGAATATTAAGGAGAGATGAAGGTTTGAGTTATGTGTCTTTGAAGAAGATATCATAGTTGAGTGGAAGATTGTGCCGAGTAGAGAGATTGAGGAAGCAAGTTTTTGAGGCATTGAAAACGACCAAGTTTTCTCTTCCTCAATTTAAATGCGAGATAGATCAGAGGTTAGTTGCTCCAAGGCTACCCCCCTTGCGTCTATTAACTGCTGCTGAGAGAGGGGGCTCCTTTCAAACTGAAAAGAATAATGAAAGGGGGGAGTCTTTCGCCATCAGTGTGGATAGGAGATGAAGTAAGAGAGTGTAATTAAAGAAAAACAGAAAAAGTGTTGGGGTGAGGGCAAATCCTTGAGGAACACCCCTATTATTAGATTTAAAGGATGAACTGTGGTCGTTTTCTACAGCTGCTATAGAGCGATCGGAAAGGAAATCAGAGGGAAGGCCACAGAGAGAAGAATAGATTCCGAAAGAGGGATGTTTGGAAATCAAAGATTTGTGCCAGGCTCTATCGAAAACTTTCGAAATGTTCAGGGCGACAACAAAAGATTCACCGAAATTCCGAAGAGCTGGGTACGAACAGTCAGACAGAAGGGAATGAAGATCAGCAGTAGAGCGTTTCATACGAAGTCCATACTGACTATCAGAGATAAGATTAGAAGAATTGAGATGTTTCCAAATCTTCCTGTTAAGGATAGATACCAAAACTTTTGAAAGAACTGAAGTTAAAGAAATTAGACGATAATTAAAGGTTGGAAATGGGTCCCCTTCTTTGACACAGACTGAATGAGATGGCACGTTTCCAGCAAGAAAGAAAGGTTGAAGAAGAAAGACAAAGATGAAATCGTTTAAGAAAGCTGGGTGCAAGATAGGAAGCACAAGTTTTGAGAACCATAGGATGGAAGTCATCAGAACCTTACGCCTTCTAAGTGCTATGCTCAGAAACAGCAGAAATGATGTATTTAGAAGAAATTACAATTTTAGGCATAAAGGAGTTGGAGGGGGTTGAAGGTGTAGGAACAGCTCATTAATCGTCTAAGTTTGAATTAGGAGCAAAAGTTTGACCGAAAAGTTCAACTTTAGAGGAAGGTAAAACGGCAGTTGAACCGACAGAAGACACTAGAGAAAAGGAAAAGCAAAGTTAGTGTTGACATTTTTTTTGCAAAATGTCAGAAAGAGCTTGAAGAAAAGGAGCCTTAAAGCTTATTGCATTTTCTACTGAGAAAAAGAGTTTTTAATGTCACGAAGGAAATATTTTGCCTGATTCTTTGATGAAATGAGTTGCGTGATTTTCATGAGTTTGAAGACGACTTTAATCCCTGAAGGCAGCATCTCTGAGAGGATAGCCCAAGAACAAGTCGAGTTAAACCAAGGTGTGTTAGGTTTAGTAGAAGGGAACTAATATGTAATTCAAGCTTCCATGCCAGAGAGAATCACCTCTGCACACTAAGAGGGACCCCTCCCACGTAAATAGTAATCATTCTATGGAAAATCAGAAAAGTACAGCCACAAGTCAGATCAGCTGGTGGCACCGAAATACCCGAAATATATATATATATATATATATATATATATAT
>SEYY01024328.1:85000-87500 GCA_009176605.1 Armadillidium nasatum | reverse complement strand
TTAAGTCTAAGGGAGTTTCAAGGATGACTGAAACATTAATGAAGGAGATGAACGACAGATTTGAAAACCTGGAAAATGATGATGCTTATACAATTGCAACCTTTTTAGATCCTAGGTACAAAACAAAAATTTTTAAACCACTTGTTTCTCAGAATGTTAAAATCAAATTAGGATGCTTATGCGATGAGATGATAGAAACAGCTAAAATAACGCCTTTCAAGAAAAAGCAAAAGCTGTCAGATACAAAAGAAACAAAATCTTCTAACTTCCAGCAGCAATGAAGAATCACAGTCAGAAGTGTCAAATGATACAATATCGATTATTGAAAATTATCTGAAACGGGTCTCTCTTATATCTTACATAATTTCATAAAAATAATTCATAATACAGGTAAGCAGATAAAGCAGATAAAGACCAACTAGTTTGGTGGAAAGATAATTGCAAAAGTTTTCCTTTTCTTGCTGAGCTGGCAAGGAGTTATTTAGCATGTCCTTCAACTAGTGTTGCTAGTGAGCGTCTTTTCAGTGGAGTAGGCCTCATTTACGACGAAAAGCGAACCAAACTTTCCCCTGAAAGAGCCCAAAAGCTTTTATTTCTAAAAAATTACTTACCAATTATTAACTTCAAATGGAATATGTGAAACTGTAAAGTGTGAAGGTAATACTGAATTACTGGATATATATATATATATATATATATATATATATATATATATATATATATATATATATATATATATATATATATATATATATATATATATATATATATATATATATATATATATATATATATATATATATATATATATATATATATATATATATATATATATATATATATATATATATATATATATATATATATATATATATACATACATATATATATATATATATATATATATATATATATATATATATATATATATATATATATATATATATATATATATATATATATATATAACCTTTTTCCAAATGGGTGGAGGTTGGGGAAAGAGGTTGGTGGGGTGTTCAAGAGTTGGGTCCCCGTCCCACACCCTGGTAACATAGATTCTGGATATTATATTTAAAATTCCAAGAATCTATGGCAAAAACTCCTAAAAAATTAAACTATCCGCATCCGCATCCGCATTTGCGGATATACGCAATTGAATATCCGCAACCGCATCCGCATCCGCGGATAGTAAAAAAATTACTATCCGGTCCACTCTAATATATATATATATATATATATATATATATATATATATATATATATATATATATATATATATATATATATATATATATATATATATATATATATATATATTATATATATATATATTAATTAAAAGAAGTATTTCTCAGGGTTCTGTTCAATCTCTAACAGGTTTTCTACTTTTCTACTTATCTCTATTACTTCATCTCCTATCCACTCCTATTCAGATGACTTCACCCTTCATTACTCCTTTCAGTTTGAAAGATTACACCCATAACAGCAGTTAATAGACTCGAAGACGGTAGCGTTGAAGTAACTAACCTCTTATCTTTCACGTATTTCAAACTGGGGCAGAGAAAACATTTTAGTTTTCAATGGCTCTAAAACTCAGTTATTCCATGTCCCCACTAGACAAAATCTTCCACACAACTATGATATCTTCTTCGAAAACTCACAACTCAGATATTTATCTTTTCTTAACATTCTCGGTGTATCTTTTTTTCGTAATCTTTCTTGGAAAGATCACATTACTTCTCTTTCAAAACAAGCTTCAAAGAGGTTGGGTGTTTTGAGGCGCCATCGTAATTTCTTCACTCCGCCCAAGTTGCTTGCTGTGTATAGGGGTGTTATTCTCCCATGTATGGATGCTTCGTTAATCTGAGGTGGTTCTACTCATACTAGGGCTTTTCGTCTCATCAACTCTTCCGCTTTCACTAACTCTCTCTAATCTCTTTCTGCCCGTCGAATAGTAACGTCACTCTCTCTATGCTATTATCATTTCAACGAACATTGCTCTTCTGAACTCTTTCGTTGAATATCCCCTCCATTGAGAAGAGGTCATGCGACAAACTTCTCTATACATTCCCATACTTTCTCTGTCCAACTCTCAGAACCGCTATGCTCAATCTTTCATTTGCCGAACTAGTAAAACTTCCTTTGACCTGCATGCTTTCAAACGCCTTGTATCTAGAAATGTTGCCCTTCATCGACCAAGATAGAATTTTTTAAAACTCCTGTGGAAATTTTTTTGCCTCCGTCATTTGCCCACTGAAGGATACTATATATATATATATATATATATATATATATATATATATATATATATATATATATATATATATATATATATATATATATATATATATATATATATATATATATATATATATATATATATATATATATATATATATATATATATATATTGATTTTATTTTGACAATAATATTAATATATTATATATAAATATATTAGCACACTTATTTAGGTAAAAGAGGAAATGATTCCCATTTTT
>SEYY01024328.1:62500-80000 GCA_009176605.1 Armadillidium nasatum | reverse complement strand
CAGTTATCTTTCTGGTTTCTCTTCTTCACGTTCTTTCGGACATTTTGAAAAAAAATGTCAACTCTAACTTTGTTTCTCAATCTTTCCCTCCTTTAGTATATTACGACGACGCAACTGCTATTTTACCTCCTTCTAAAGCTGAACTCTTCGCTCAAACTTTTGCCTCTAATTCAAATTTAGACGATTCCGGAGCTATACCTCCTCCTTCAACCACCTCCAACTCACTTAAGCCTAAAATTAGAATTTCTTTTAAAGACGCTATTTCTGCTCTCTCTGAGATTAATACTAAGAAGGCGTATGATCCCTATGGTATTACTCCTGTGGTTCTCAAAACTTGTGCTTTCAAGCTTGCAAACTGCCTTGGTAAATTTATTTCGTCTTTGTCTCTCTACTTCAACCTTCCCTTCTTGTAGGAAACGTGCGCTCATTCAGCCTGTGCCGAAGAGGGGGGACCCCTGTCAACCCACTAACTACCGTCCCACTTCTTTGACCTCCGTTCTCTCTAACGTATTCAAATCTATCCATAACTGAAAGATTTGGAAACATCTATATTTTTCTAATCTTATCTCTGATCGCCAGTATGGCTTTCGTAAGAAGCACTCTACTGATGATCTCTTTCCCTTTCTCTCTGACTCTTGGTCCTTCGCTCTTCGGCATTTCGGTTAATCCTTTGCTCTCGTGCTGGACATTTCGAAAGCCTTCGATAGAGTCTGGCACAAATCTTTGATATCTAAACTTCCCTCTTTCGGTATCTAATTTATTCTCTCTCTTATCTTCTCTCTAATTTCCTTTCCGACTGTTCTATAGCAGCTGTTGTAGACGACCATCGTTCTTCCTTTAAATCTATTAATAATGGTGTTCCTTAGGGTTCTGTCCTATCTCCAACACTTTTCTTGCTTTTCATTAATGACCTTCTCTATTACCTCATCTATAATCCACTCCTATGCTGATGACTCCACCCTTCATTACTCCTTCCAGTTTGAAAGACGTCCCTCTCATCAGCAGTTGATAGACTCGGGAAGGTTAGCCTTGAAGAAACTAACCTCTGATCTTTCACGTGTTTTAAATTGGGGTAGAGAAAACATGATTGCTTTCAATGCTTCAAAAATTCAGTTTCTCCAACTCTATACTCGACACAATCTTACACACAACTATGATATCTTCTTCGAAAACTCACAACTCAAACCTTCTTTTGTTCCTTAATATTTTCAGCGCATTCCTTTCTCTGATCTTTCCATGAAAGATCCCATTGCTTCTCCTTCTAAAGAAGCTTCTAAGACGTTGAGTATTCTGAGGCGCCTTCAGAATTTCTTCACTCCAGTTGCTTGCTCTCTATAGGGGTGTTGTTCCCTCTGTATGGAGTATGCTTCGCACATCTTGGGTGGTTCCACTCATACAGCTCTCCTCGAAAAGGTGGTCTAGGACTATTTGAATCATCAACTCTCCTGCTCTTACTAACTCTCTCCAATCCCTTCTTTACTATAGTTATTACAACGGACACTGCTCTTCTGAACTCTCTCGTCGCATACTTCCTCAACTGAGAAGAGCTCGTGCGACACGCCTTTCTACACAGTCTCATCTTTTCTCTGTCCAACTCTCAGACCCCAGACTTAACCGCTATGCTCAATCTTACATATACTCTACTGGTAAAATTTGGAACACACTCTCATTATCTGTTTTCCCAACTTCCTTTGACTTGCATACTTTCAAACGCGTGAAACCGAACTTGTCGGCCTCCATCGACCAAGATAATTTATTTCCCAACTCCGTACTTTGCCCACCGGAGAAGATAATATATATATATATATATATATATATATATATATATATATATATATATATATATATATATATATATATATATATATATATATATATATATATATATAGTGCGAAATAATTTTCAAGATTATGTTGGTGGAAGATAAGAGTGGGACGGAAAAAGAAATAAAGAATAGAGTGTTAGAGGGAATGAAAATGTTAGGGGGGCCTAAGAGAAGTATGGAAGAAAGGAAAAATTTCTAAAGGAATAAAGATAAGAAGGTTTGAACGTATATGTTTGCCTTCCCTAATGTATGAGTAATATGAATGATAAATGCTCGGGCCAAGAAAAGTTTGAATGTTTTTGAGTTGAAAGGTTTGAGAGCGGTATGTAAATTGAGAAGGACTGATAGGATTAGAAATGAAAGCCTAAGGGAGATGTGTAGATGGTTGAGGGGTGTAGTGGATAGATCGCAGAATGGTGTGATAAAATGGTTTGGACATATGAGTAGAAATGAATGAGGACAGAATGGTGGGCAAGGTACTTAGGGAGTAGGAGGAGAGGAAGCCCAAAGTCAAGATGGATGGATGGATGGAGTAAAATAAATTTTGAGTGTAGAATTGGGGAGGACCGAGTAAGAGGGAGTGCTGTTGTGATAGGAGATAAAAGTAGGAATGGATATGTTTGGGAGGGAATTGTGGCAAGCACTACCCCACGAATGTGGGGAAAGGTGATAAGGGAAATAAGAAATAATATATATAATATATATATATATATATATATATATATATATATATATATATATATATATATATATATATATATATATATATATATATATATATATATATATATATATATATATATATATATATATATATTATATATATATATATATATATATATATATATATTATATATATATATATAATATATATATTATATATATATATATATATATATATATATATATATATATATATATATTTAAAACTTTATTAAACTTTATTTTAAAACTAAAATAAAGTTGAAGCACTCCTGGAAAAGGTGGAGTCTGAGTCTAGGGCTTTTCGTCTTATCAACTCTCCTGCTCTCACTGATTCTCTCCAACCGCCGCTATGCTCTGTCTTACATGTACTCTACTGGTAAAGTCTGGAACACACTCCCTTCTTCTATTTTTCCAACTTCCTATGACTTACACACTTTCAAACGTCGTGTATCGGGTCACGTCGGCCTTTAATATTACCAGGCTTCCGTCTTTCCCACTAACTTTTTTGGAACTTTAGTAGGCCTCTGGCCTTTGCCCACCAGAGGTGACAAATATAATATATATATATATATATATATATATATATATATATATATATATATATATATATATATATATATATATATATATATATATATATAATATATAAAGTATAGCTGATTCAGAAAAAGGGTAGACTATCACTTGATACATATTTCCAAGGCAAAAGAGTGTTTGCTCTCGTTTTGTTTTCCACAAATTTCTTCAAAAATTTTTATCTAATTTTCGTAACTTATACCAACCTCATTTATTCTCTTATATACATTCCATGTATTTATATTCTGTTTATGAATAAATATATTCTTATTACACGTGCATATTTTTCTCTGTAAGAACATTATATTTGCGTGAAATGGCTCCAATGAAATCTTTGAAATTATTTCGAATTATTACTTTATTTATATTGCAAAAACCACTGAAATTGATTAATGATTTGAAAAAAATATGATATCATATTTAAAAACAGTCCTTTAATCTAGGACAAACTTTTCAAACCCTGAGATCGTCGTTAATCTTTCTTCGCATCAGCTGAATTATAATCAAGTCATTATCTTGAGATATGAAATATCCTTTGTGTTGCAAGACAATGGTGACTTAATTTGCATATTATTTTCTCATTCGACGAATTTTCAAGAAGTTCTAATAAAGAAAATTTGAGTTCGTCTTTACTAAAAAGTGTTTATTTAAAAAAAAGGAATCCTGAGATATAAGGATGACTTTAGTGTCCTTAGATGTTAAATAGGCAGAATAAAGAAATTAAAGATGGAAAAGGATTTGGCTATATTAAATCTGGAAAAGGAAACGAAATATTTTTTTTTTTTAGGAAACTTTATTATTTAAACGCAGCTTGAGAATTATTAAGTGACAGAAGCGTGTATCTTAAATAAAACAAGACTCCTTTAAAATCATCACAGAGAAGCTTTAATGAGGAGCTTATGACTCTTCTAGCAGCTCATTCGGACATAGCATAGAAATATACATTATATTTACGTAAACTACTATATCTCAATGAACTTGCAAAACTACACAAAGAAACTCTACATTTGCATCATTTATTCAATGATTTAAATCAATTACGGACAGATTAGGAAAACTTTCTTTCCTGATGAGGAAAATATCATCATATCAAAAACGACGAGAAATTTGTCGATAAATTAAGAAACATTGATTTAAAACAACAATGAATATTTGACATGTTTTTCAACTCGATTATCCAAGTGGAGTATTGCAGAAGACTTTGAACATCACAAAGTAGTTCTTACGTATGACATAAAAGTGACAAGGAGCATAAAAACTTTTTATCACTGAGTGCCTACTTGATAATGTGAAAAATGTATTACCCAATGATATTACATTGGTTCAATGTGTCTCCTCGACGGTTGTGAGTGTGCTACATTACAAGAAAAGAAATGTGACGATGTTCAGAGGAGCATTAACATGGATTGTTACTTGGCTTACATTAGAGAGACCTTCCATTTCTCCAAAAGAAGTACTCAAAGTAAATATCCATTAGGCACCGGAGACAAAAATTCTTCCCTTTCCATATATCGTCTAAATAATAATCCCATAATACCTGTGCACAACTCAGAATTAATTCTTAACGCAGAGAATTTAAAAAGATTTTTAGAAGCAGTATTAATTTATAAATTTACATAATTTTAATTTTAATGAAAATATAATAATTGTTTATTTAAAAACAATGTCATTTTAAAAAATTCTCTTTTGGATGGTTATTCACGAAATCTGGATGCCAAGACTTAGTCAACTTTTTTAAGTCGTTGTTAAATTCTTCCTTTAAAGATGGAGGTACAGATGTGACCTCCAAAAGCCTTTTATATTTTTATTGTTTATGTTCTTCGGGAAATTGTTCAATAAACATCAACATTAACATTTTTATTTTTACTTGCACTAAAGAAATGTATTTCTTTAATAATTTGTTTCAAAGTAAATGAAGTTGTAGAGAGCCAGATATTTCAAGGTAGAAAAATAATTTGAGAAATTAATAAGCAAATTTTGCTACAAAATATTTAAATATTGATAATGTTATCTTAAATTGTTAATTGATTAAAAAATTTAATAAATAAATAAAAAAAAAAAAAAAAAAAAAAAAAAAAAAAAAAAAAAAAAAATAAAATATATATATATATATATATATATATATATATATATATATATATATATATATATATATATATATATATATATATATATATATATATATATATATATATATATATATATATATATATATATATATATATATATATATAATATTATTACGTGCCTTTTAGAATATAATAAATAAAGACTTATAAACTTATCAAAAGGAAAAGCAAAATCTTGAAACTCAAAAGCTTTCAATATTTATTTAAGTAATGGAATAATCTGATTTCCAATTTCATTTAAAATTAAATTAATATTTAGTATATTTCATTGCTTTCTTTTGGAAAGAAAGATATATATATATATATATATATATATATATATATATATATATATATATATATATATATATATATATATATATATATATATATTGCAGCTTACCAATCACTCACGGGCAAAACCCTTTTCAAGGAAGGGGCATATATTTTACACAAGAGAAAAAAAAATTCCCACACACGAACCTAACGGAAATCTCTCAGGTGAGCACAAACGGATGAGATGTGAGCTGAATAATGGTAGATTTAATTGCAGAATGAAAAATAGATAATAGTAGAGAGTGTCACAGAACAGATGTGGCTGGAAAGAAAGAGCTCTACAAAGAGCAGTTTATGGTTCCCAGTATTTGCGAAAGCAAGATACCCCTTGTGTTACGAGGATGACGCAGCTGTTGTGGAATGCGTGAGACCAATTTCTTTTAGCTCCTGCCATTGTAGTACCTATGGAAAAGAGATTATGTGACTAGGAAACGTAGAAGACACAGAGGGTCATGATTACTCAAGAAAGTTTTAAAGTTGGATTGTTATTTAATTATTATTTTGGTCTTAGACTCAATCTTATCCATAAGAGTATAGGAACAGGAGCCCCTTCCCAAAAGGTAAGAACTGCATTCCATACAAGGTCGTATTAGACCCTTATATAATTAGATTAATTTCAGAAAAAATATCCAGCAACCTGAACAGAACACCCAGCTTCTTTGAGGCCACCATAGTAACCACTGCGATATGCGATTTCCAAGACGGTTTATTATTTATGCTTAGATCAAGAATATTTGTTACTTACAGGTGAGACGATAAAGCCACTGAAAAAAATAGGAAAGTTAGGAGGAGTTTTTGAGAGATTTGAAGAAGTTGAGTTTCGAAGATGTTAAATTCACAAGGTTCCAGTGAGCGCACCTGGAAATTCCCTTCAGATCGGCAAGAATAGTATCGGAAAGTTGAAAACGAGAAGTAACTGATATGTGCAGAAGAATGGAGTGTTTAGTCATCTGCGTAAGATTGAACAGATTGCTGCTGAGTATATAGTTATTGAAAAGTAAGAATAAAGTAAGAACAAAGTCGCATGCCTCCTCCAATGAAAATAGCTCGTGAGACACACCTTTATACAGAGTCCATTCTTTCTTTGTTCTACTCTCCGACCGCAGGCTTAACCGCTATGCTTAATCTTACGTATATTCTGTTCGTAAAGTCTGGAGGACACTTCCTTATCTGTTTTCCAAACTTCCTCTGAATTGAATGCTTTCAAACACCGTGCATCTGGATATGCTGGCCTCCTTCGATCAAGATAGGATTTTTTCAACTCCGGTGGAACTTAGTAGGTCTCTAGCTTTTGCCCAACGGAGGAGAAATATATATATATATATATATATATATATATATATATATATATATATATATATATATATATATATATATATATATATATATATATATATATATTTTTTTTTTTTTATATTTATAAATTATTAATTCAAAAGGGATACTTATAGGTACAGGGTGAAAACCTGGTGATTGTACCTTGACGGGAAGATCGGTTGCTTGAAACTGTTCTTTGAAGCGAACTTTTTTGGGTTCGTGGATAGCTCAGCGGTAAAGCACCGAGTCTTTTGTCGATCTCAGTCGCAACATGCGGTGGTTCGACCCCTGATGAGGTAAGTATTTCTTTATCCTCTAATTTAGCTCTATTTATATATATATATATATATATATATATATATATATATATATATATATATATATATATATATATATATATATATATATATATATATATATATATATATAACTTCCATGAAATTAATACTTTGATATTACTTCTTTAATTTAAAATAAATTAATAATTTCAAACATTATCTTAATATTACAATACAGCCTTAGAATATTAAAAAAAATTTAACTAAAATAATAAAACAAAAAAATCGTCATAAAAATATCGAAAGAAACTTTGAAATAGAATATAAAATCGATATCAAATACTATACTCCGACCTCTTTACGCCCCTAGAGGAAAAGAGAAAAAAAATATCCATTTATTTCGAATTATTTACGGAAAGAAATTATTTTTCGATATCTTCAAAGAAAATCTAAGGAAAGAAAATGACATTTTTTATCAAAATAAAATTTTATTTTTTAGGAAAATTTTTTAAAAAAAAAAATCATTTTTTTTTTTTTTTTTTCATATTTTCTTTTCATTTATAGTTTAAGCCTTATCAGTAATTTAAACTTTAAAATTGATTTCGAATAGAAAACAAATAGCTAATATTCAGAACAAAGTTAAATGAGTATATATATATATATATATATATATATATATATATATATATATAATTATATATATATATATATATATATATATATATATATATATATATATATATATATATATATATATATATATATATATATATATATATATTATATATATATATATATATATATATATATATATATATATATATATATTATTAATTAATATTTATTTTATATTATATTATTATTATTATTATTATTATTATTATTATTATTATTATTATTATTATTATTATTATTATTATTATTATTATTATTATTATTATTATTATTATTAATTATTATATTATTATTATTATTATTATTATTATTATTATTATTATTATTATTATTATTATTATTATTATTATTATTATTATTATTATTATTATTATTATTATTATTATTATTATTTTATTTATTATTATTATTATTATTATTATTATTATTATTATTATTATTATTATTATTATTATTATTATTATTATTATTATTATTATTATTATTATTATTATTATTATTATTTATTATTATTATTATTATTATTATTATTATTATTATTATTATTATTATTATTATTATCATTATTATTTATTATTATCATTATTTTTATTAATATTATTTTTTTCATTATTATTATGATCAATATTATTTTGATAATTATTATTATTAATTTGATTAAGATTATTATTATTATTGTGATCATTATTATTAATTTAAAAGGTGCTTATTTAAATACGAGTATATTTCTGAAAATAAAACTACAATTTTATTTGATAATACTGTGAATCATAAATTCAAACTAAGAAACTTTCCAAATTTTCAAGTTAGAGGAATGAAATGTGACCACAGTCAACTGAACCCATAAAAAATAGAAAGGTTACAATTCAAATTTACGAGGATGCAAAAGAATTTAATGGTTTGTGGATGAAAATGTGATAAATCTTGTATTACTTCGGAATAAAGTTTGGAGCGGAATACGGCATAGAACCCCGACCTCCTCTACCGCCCCATATATATATATATATATATATATATATATATATATATATATATATATATATATATATATATATATATATATATATATATATATATATATATATATATATATATATATATATATATATATATATATATAATATTTAATTATTATATATAATTATAATATTATTAATTATTGTTATTATTATTATAAATTATAATTATTATTGTTATATAATATTTTTGTTACTATTATCTTTATTACTATTATTTTTTATTTTACTATTGTTATTATTATGCTTACTATATCGTTATAATTTTCATTATTACCATTATCATTATTTTCATCATCATTTTCTTCTTCTTTATCATCATCATTACAATTATTATCATCAACAATTTTATCACTATAATCATCATCTATTATATCATTTTTATCATTATTCTTCTTACTATCATAATTATCATTTTATTCTTTATTATCATTACTGTCATTATTGCTTGAACTATCATTATTATTACAATATTATCATTTTTGTTTTTATTATCAGCTTTTATTTTCTTTATTTTTTTCACTATATAATTATATTATTGTTTTTCTAAGATTATAATAATTATTACAATTATTATTACTACTATTATCATTATAATTATTGTTATTAATAATAATAAATTTTAATTATATTATATTATTATATTATTATTATTATTATTATTATTATTATTATTATTATTATTATTATTATTATTATTATTATTATTATTATTATTATATTATTATTATTATTATTATTATTATATATTATTATTTTATTATTATTATTATTATTATTATTATTATTATTATTATTATTATTATTATTATTATTATTATTATTATTTATTATTATTATTATTATTATTATTATTGTGTTGTATTTTTATTCTTAATATATTCATCATTATTATTATTAATATCATTATCATTATTATGTTCAATACTAATATTATTATTTTTATTATTATTATTATTTTTATTGTTATTATTATTATTATTATTATTGTTATTGTTATTACTATTTTGCCAAAATTATTATCATTATCTACAGAAAAACATTAAATACTTTTGAAACAGTAAAATTATAGTTGAAAGAAAATAAAAATTAAAATCAAAAAGTTTAATACTTTCTAAATTATTCCATAAAAATTTCTTTATCACTCTCCCTGCAGTGCCTTCCAAGGAAAGTGAAATGAATTTTTAGTCTACAAGATCGCCCAAACTCTTCTTTAACGAGCGGTCGTATCTCTGGTCATAACACACGTGTCTTCATCTATATAAAATCTCAAAGAAAATTGACTATACGAGTATTCCGTTTATTACGTTATTTCTACATTAAGAAGATTTTATTACTGAAATAAATTTCTTGCAAGAATTGGATATTTAAGACAAATAAATAATAATGCTATACACTTCCAAACATTCGTTTATAAATTCTCTATATATATAATATATATATATATATATATATATATATATATATATATATATATATATATATATATATATATATATATATATATATATATATATAGGGTTTACTTTAACATGTGAAACCCCCTTGGACAATGCAAAAGGGACGTATTCACAATGATAACTTCATATAAACATAAGTCCAACAAGCCATGTTTGTGAGATTCATGATGTTAGTTAAGTTAAAATGTTGGTGGTTTTAATTTTTTATGCATTAAACTGGATTTATGGTAATGACGCATACAGTGTTGGGTTTTTGACAGTATATACAACAGTGAATTATGAAACAACTTTCAGCTGTGAGAGTCACTTTTGAGACGAACATAGTTTCTTCTAAAATTTCTTCAATGGACCAAATTTTTTACTTCAAATTTTAAAATATTTTTAAAAAGTTTACAATAATTTCTACAACTAATGATTTTATTTTCATAATCCGACGAGTTTTTGGTTCTTCGATAAACGACAATATGTTTTTTTTTAGTTGAGGGATCAAAAATATTTTTCATAAACCTTATTGAAATATGCAATTGGTTTCCCATATTAAAAGCAGAATTAATTTTCCCATTTCTTTCTTATTATTGTTTTATATTTCAATATTGTATCTATTGTATCTACTCTCATAAATAAAACATTGAATGGCTAAATTCAATTTGATACATTAAAAATTAAAACAACCAACATGCTGTCTTTGACTCGCTGTATTTCAAAAACTATCTCTCATTGGGTAAATGCTTAAATTAACTTTTTCCATTGTGAAGGTGCCTCTTTTAAACTGTTCAAGTGGGCCTCACCTGTTGTATTCTATTAATTATTATGCAAATAGAATTTTTATTTGGGAGACTTAAGTCACGAAATAACTAAGGAAAACTAGCATCAATTCGGCAAGTGCTTGTAGTTTTATTTATTAATATTCGCGAATTTAAATTAAAAGTTAGAGAGAGCCCAGTCATGTAATTCGTGTGCATCAAATTTTGAAAAAAGGCTAGAATGATCACCAAATCCCAACCTAATTGAATAATAAAAACTTGTTGACTTGTACAATAGTTGGAGAAAATTTCAAAAAAAAAAAAAAAAAAAAAGCCTAAGAAAAATCAAAATGTTTTTAAGCGACGCGAAGGGAATTTTAAAAACAGTTTTGATAATTTGTATAAAATTTCTCATACAATGCACAAAAATATCATCAAATTTAAGAAATTAAGATACTTTTAATTAAATTCAGAGAGAACTAGAACGACTTGGCTACTAAATTGGGGTAAAAAAACTGATTGAAAAGGGGGAAAGGGTAAGACGAAAAAGCAATAGAGGAAAAGTAAAAAAAATAATTTTATTTCAACAGCATCAATCTTTTCAGTTCACTTCTCCAAGAACTCGATGACACCTCTAGTTCATATAATCACAGTCAGGAAGAGATTTTGTCTACTTCATTGAAGTAGGTGAAAAAAAAGAATAAGGAAATATTTTATGACACCAAAATGGTAGCAGCTTTAGATTGATGTTAGTTATTAATAAAAGACTTTATATTCTTCAGGCCACGGTGAAGGTGCTCCGAAAAAATATTAATGAACTTCCAGACAATAAATCCTCTTATTAACGAATCTGGACAGATAAAAGAAAAGAACGTTCAGAAGCTATAATAATTAATTATTATTATATTATTATTATTATTATTATTATTATTATTATTATTATTATTATTATTATTATTATTATTATTATTATTATTATTATTATTATTATTATTATTATTATTATTATTATTATTATTATTATTATTATTATTATTATTATTATTATTATTATTATTATTATTATTATTATTATTATTATTATTATTATTATTATTATTATTATTATTATTATATTATTATTATTATTATTTATTATTATTATTATTATTATTATTATTATTATTATTATTATTATTATTATTATTATTATTATTATTATTATTATTATTATTATTATTATTATTATTATTATTATTATTATTATTATTATTATTAAAACAAAAGTAAATAACGTTTTTTAAAATGTTGTAACATGGGTAGAGTTTAACAGGCTTTCTCTGAATCTTCTAAAACATCATACCTAATAATGACAAATGTTAAAAAACCAATCAAGCTAAAAGTTATAGCATGAGATTCAATCATAAATCGAGCCACTCCTGCAAAACTATTAGGAGTTATTTTCGATGAGGAACTCTCCTTCAAAAAATACTCTGATAGCCTTACCAGCAAACTTGCATTTGATACCCATGTATTCCCAAAGAGAAAGAAAACTTTACTCCAAAATATATATCATTTAACAACATTACATAAATAAATATGTATATTATCTGGATCTCCCAATTACTATTGACATACAAGCCCACTCATTAAAAAAAAATTATTCAAACTCACTCAAACTGCTAGATATACTCACTCTCACAATGACTACCCACATTTTCAAAGTTATAAATGGAATGTCAAATGACATTTATAACTGACATTATATTTGACACATTTAATAATGAATATCCAAAATACAACAGAAGCAAATCCTATCAGCTCAAACTCACTTTAAGTAAAACAAAGTACGCTCTATCTAAACTTCGAAGAGCTATATCGTACAAGGGAATTGAACAATTGAATGAACTTCCAAAAAATATTCAAGGATTAGAAGCACTTCCTATATTCCGCAAACATGTCAAAAATAAATTACTATCAAAATACTAAAAAAGGTACCCACTAGACAGCCTCACCACACTTATTCCAAACTTCGCAAAAACTGCTGCAATTTATATTATTATTATTATTATTATTATTATTATTATTATTATTATTATTATTATTATTATTATTATTATTATTATTGTTATTAATATTATAAGTAATAGCAGTAGTTAACTATTAACTGTGATAATTACTGTTTTTGTTATTACTGTTATTGTTACGAATATAGTCATATGTCTATTATTTTTATATTTATAATTACTATTATTAATATTATTATATTGTCATAACTATTTCAATTATTACTGATATTATTATGCTAGATATTATTATTATTATTATTATTATTATTATTATTATTATTATTATTATTATTATTATTATTATTATTATTATTATTATTATTATTATTATTATTATTATTATTATTATTATTATTATTATTATTATTATTATTATTATTATATTATTATTATTATTATTATTATTATTATTATTATTATTATTATTATTATTATTATTATTATTATTATTATTATTATTATTATTATTATTATTATTATTTATTATTATTATTATTATTATTATTATTATTATTATTTATTATTATTATTATTATTATTATTATTATATTATTATTATTATTATTATTATTATTATTATTTATTATTATTATTATTATTATTATTATTATATTATTATTATTATTTTTATTATTATTACTATCATTATTATTATTATTATTATTATTATTATCTTTACAGTTATAAATATTATAATTAGAATTATTATTCTTAGTACTATTAATACTTTCCTATTTACTATTATTATTGTTACTAATATTTTTTTCACTCGCAAACAAAATAGATTTGATAAGTTGTGATGTATACTTTTCGTGTATAGAAAAATCCATACCTTTTGTATGTCAATAAAAAATGTATGAAACAAAAATTTGGCCTCATAGGACGAATATGTCACTGAAGAAGCAAGACCTTTTCCATTTAAAAAAAAAAAAAACAAAAAAAAAAATTCTTAATGATATATTTGTATTCTCATTCCAAAATCTGAACACTATTTGCGAATTTTTTCCTTTATAACTGAATAAAAGCTTTTTTAATTTCATTTGATTAGTAATGTTATTATTATTATTATTATTATTATTATTATTATTATTATTATTATTATTATTATTATTATTATTATTATTATTATTATTATTATTTATTATTATTATTATTATTATTATTATTATTATTATTATTATTATTATTATTATTATTATTATTATTATTATTATTATTATTATTATTATTATTATTATTATTATTATTATTATTATATATATATTATTATTATTATTATTATTATTATTATTATTATTATTATTATTATTATTATTATTATTATTGTTATTATTATCTTCGTTATTATTATAATCATAATTATTATTATTATTTTTATTATTATTATTATATTATTATTATTTTCAATAATATTATTATTATTACTATTATTATTATAACTTATTATTATTATTGTTTGTTATATTTTTTTATTATTTCAAGAAAATAAAATATTTACTTTTTCCTCAACATTCAAATCATAAAATAATCATTTATACCCTCTCATCATCTGGATTGATTCCTATGACGTCAACAGCATGAGAATATAAAAACAGATCATTACATTTTTTTGACAACTAAAGACAATTTTCAGGAAAGAAAAACCATTGTTGTAATTTCGTATATAAAAATGAATAATTTACTTCAGACCTCATTTCAGAATCGATATCAGTCTGGACTTTTTTTTTTTTTTTATTTATTCATTTAGTTTTTCTTGTTTGAAAATTAATTATTAATATTTGCTTATTGTTTTGTTTATACAATCACACACACACACACACACACACACACACACACACATATATATATATATATATATATATATATATATATATATATATATATATATATATATATATATATATATATATATATATATATATATATATATATATATATATATATATATATATATATATATATATATATATATATATATATATATATATATATATATATATATATATATATATATTATTTTATATATGGTGACCTAATTATCTCTTTTATGACCAATGTATGGTCCAGAAGGTCACTACACTTTGTTGTAGCAAAGGGGGATAGATCAGGAGGCTGGGTGTTTTCAAAGTCCCCTCGTGGAATGCCGACTAGTAGTCGTGTGGTAGCCACCACTTCTCTTTCAGGCCTGTGGAACGTCTGTAGCCTCAGATGGAAGGCTACTTTAAAGGAGGAACCACAGTCGAGGGCAAATGGGCTGCCAAACTGGGTTTCCTTTTTGGTAGCAGAGGCGTTGGAACTTCTTCTTGTAGGAGCAGCTTCTTTTGGGCTTCTGCTTGGGACGTCTTCTTCTTGGGGCAGTTCGGCTGTAGTGGCGGTTTCTTCTTCGGCTCCTTGGATAAAGTGAAAGTTTACCACTTATTCTATACCTTCTGAAAATTATCTCAATATTTGGGAAAGTAGAAGTAAAATAGATAGTTTTCCACTTTATTTTTATTATTTTTAACAAATATTGCTTACAAAGTTACTATTATTAAAGTTTCATAAATTTATATTGAAATAGTATACAAAATATTATACATTTAAATTATAAAATGTTATTTTACAATATATTTAAAGTCTATATATAAAAATACATTGTATTTGAAATTTTAAACATTAACAATTTTTCATTGAAATTTTAATACAATGTAATATAAAATAAACACATTTTACATTTTATAATAGTTTCTCATAATGGTTTTACCTTAATTCAAATTTAGCGGGAAAATGAGATAAGAAAAAGTGCCAAAAGTGAATTAAGAATTTATAGTAATAATTTACAATTTACATTATATTTTAAATGTTTTATTTTTTAAATTAATAGTTTATATTTTTATGCATTAATTATAATAACTTTTATCACAAAAAGAAACTTGGTTTTTATTTATCACTGGTTTTACCTGTCTTTTTCTTATTTAAAACAATATTAACATTTTCACAAGTTTATGCTTTAAAATACTTTCTATTAAAGAAAACGTTATTTTATATTTTTGGGTAACTATTTAAAAGAACTTTTAAAAGGGCACTCTATACATATATATATATATATATATATATATATATATATATATATATATATATATATATATATATATATATATATATATATATATATATATATATATATATATATATATATATATATATATATATATATATATATATATATATATATATATATATATATATATATATATATATATATATATATATATATATATATATATATATATATATATATATATATATATATATATATATATATATATATATATATATATATATATATATATATATATATATATATATATATATATATATATATATAGAGAGAGAGAGAGAGAGAGAGAGAGAGAGAGAGAGAAATTAGTTGCTGAACGGCCACCCTAGTACATCAAATAACTGCTGTAGGGTGGTTCCTCTTTCAGACTGAAAGAGTAATGAAGAGTAGAGTCATCCGCAAGGATGAATGGTAAACGAAATGTCAGGAAGAAGGTTATTAACAAGAAGAATTTAAATTTAAGCATCTCAATTTTTCTAATCTTATCTCTGATCGCCAGTATAGCGTTTATTAATAGCATTCTATTAATGATCTTCTTTCCTTTCTCCATGACTTTTGGTCCTCTGTCCTTCGTCGTTTCGGTTAAATTTTCGCTGTAGCAATGGACATATTTTCATGCCTCTGATAATGTCTGGCACAAAACCTTGATGTCCCAACTTCCCTTTTTCTGAATGTGTTTTTCTTTTTCTGGCCTTCTCTTTGATTTTCTTCCAGGTCGTTCTATACAAGAAATTATAAATATTATGAATAATAATTTTCCTGAAAATTTGGACAACTTTTGTCAAGAAAGGATAAAGTTATAAGAGAAAGTGGAAAATACTGTAAGGAGTCTTTGCTTTATGTCGGTTGCATCTGATTGAGTATTGCAAAGAATTAGCAAAGCGCCATTGCGCCCTTGGTAATTATGTCACTTCACTTATTCTGGTCATATGCTCAATTTCTTAAAGATTCCTCAATCAATTTCAGCGTGATAAAATCTTGAGTTCAGAATTTCAAAAGCAAAACTCCTTGTCTGTCTCAAAATACAGCTGATCATTCAGGAGAAAATTTTGATATTGAATTTCGACTTTACTGGATATGAAGTGTGCTTGAATTCTGTTTGCTGCTGTTTTGATTCGGTTGTGGCAGAAAATACATATGTTTCCTCATTATTGACACTACTGCAAAGGAATTCATCGCCTTTCGATTTGAAGCCAAAATGGATAACGTACTACCCTGACACTTTATTTTGTGCTATTCAGTATCTTCTTGACAGGCAGTGTGCATATAATTTGAGATTGTCAAATTTCTTAGGTACAATTTTGTGAAATTA
>SEYY01024328.1:50000-57500 GCA_009176605.1 Armadillidium nasatum | reverse complement strand
CATTCTCTTCTCTCAGATCATAAATATGGCTTTCGACTCTCGAGGCCAATTGGTAACGTACTTTCTTATCTCACATATTTATGGTCTTCTACCCTTAATGACTTCGGGGAGTCTTGTGTGATGGCGCTTAACATTTCGAAGGCTTTTGAGTGGGTATGGCAAACGTCGCTGCTCTCTAAGCTCCCTTCCTTTGAGTTTCCTCCTTCTCTTTGCTTATTCTTGTCTAGTTTTCTTTCAGATCGTTCTATTTCGGCACTTGTAGTTGAAGCGACATCTTCCTTTCCTGCCGATTGTGGTGTTCCTCAGGGTTCTGTTTTATTTCTAACTTTATTCTTACTTCTCATTAACGACCTTCTCAACTGCACTTCTAACTCTATTCATTCTTATGCTGATGACTCAACTCTACATTTTTCTACTCATTTCAAATCTGCTCACACTTTTGCTTCTAGAGTTGCTTCTCGTTTTCAACTTTCCGATTCTATTCTTGCTGATCTGGATAGGATTTCCAGGAGGGGTCATAGCAACATTGTGAAGTTCAATCCTTTAAAAATTCAACTTTTTCACATCTCCCTTTCAAAAACACCTCCCAACTTCCCTATCCTCTTCGATTGCTCTCCCGGATCACCTATCAATAACTTTAACATTCTTTGTCTAAGCATAAACAATAAACTGTCTTGCTAAAGCGCTAAAGCCCTCTAAGAAGCTGGGAGTTCTGTTCAGGTTGCGAGAGTTTTTTCTTCTGAACAGTTACTACAAATATATAAGGGTCTTATCAGTCTTTGAATGGAGTACTGTTCTCACATCTAGGGGGCTCCGGCTCCTCCTCTCTTCTGGATAGGGTTGAGTCTAAAGCTAAAAGATTAATAAACTGTCCTTAATTTTCAAACTTTCTTGACACCTTATCTCTGCGACGTGACGTTGGCACGCTACCTCTTTTCTATATATAGGAACTACAATGGCAGGTGCTCGAAGGAATTGAACTCTCGCATTCCTCCACCGTAGCTTCATCCTCGTTGCACAAAGGGTGCCCTGCTTTCGCACCAATTTTGTGTGGATGTGGGAAACCCCAGACTAGCTCGTTGTGGTGCCTCCTTCTTTCTAGCCACCTTTGTTCTGTGGAACTCTTTACCATCATCTATTTTTCCTCCAGCATTTAATCATCCATTCTTCAAGGCTTCCGTCTGTGCCCACCTGAGGGATGTGAGTTAGGTGTGTGCTTGAGTGAGTTTTCTTCATCTGTGTGTGACCCCTCCATGAAAAGGGCTCTGCCAGTAGTCGGTGGCCATCTGTAAAAAAACAAAAAAAAAACATGCCACAGTGAAAACAGTATATCATCACTGCCAGGCATCTCACTACTGAGAGGAAGGAGTAAACCAATCAAAAAAGTATATTTAAAAACACTTCTTTGTTCTGTGAAATTGATCATTTAATTTCCTTTTCAGTTCTCCTTATGATGGTTCAATAATAGTAGAACCGAAACGTTGATTTTATTTAATATTATAATGTAATCGTTTTTTCAAAATCTTGAGATCATATAAAATAAAATAGTAATTAAAACTGATGTTACGCTCCTTTCTGGCTATCCTTTTTATTATTATTATTATTATTTTTATTATTATTATTATTATTATTATTATTATTATTATATATATATTATATATATATATATATATATATATATATATATATATATATATATATATATATATATATATATATATATATATATATATATATATATATATATATATATACTTTATATATCTAAAAGAGAAAAATATTTCTTAGTTTGATCCACAAAAGATTAAAGTAGTATCTTTTTATCTGCTTCTCTATTATTTTTCGTTGAACTAATAACATAAGTTTCACATTTTAATAATTTTTTCCCTCCTTTTTTTCTTTCTTTACTTTGCTCATCGGACAAGTTCTATCAATTTTTTAGCTCCAAACCTCCGATTATTGCAAATGAAATGTAAAAGTTTTGAGCCAGGATTTAAACTTCTATCTCTATATATATATAATATATATAATATATATATATATATATATATATATATATATATATATATATATATATATATATATATATATATATATATATATATATATATATATATATATATATATATATATATATATATATATATATATATATATATATATATATATATATATATATATATATATATATATATATATATATATATATATATATATATATATATATATATATATATATATATATATATATATATATATATATATATATATATATATATATATATATATATATATATATATATATATATATATATATATATATATATATATATATATATATATATATATATATATATATATATATATATATATATAATACATAAACACAAATAATAATATTATTAAAAATAATAATAATAATAATTAAAAATAATAATAATAATAATAATAATAATAATAATAATAATAATAACAATAATAATAATAAAATTTAAAGGCTAAATTTATAAAAATAAATAAATTTATATAATTACAGAAATACAGATTTTAAATTTATTACCATTTTCAGATGAATGATGGTTGGTAGAATGAGGTTGATGAGATACACGGTTTACAATCTCACATTCGTACGACAGGCCATGAAATTTGAAGTGTTACATTATTTTCTAATTTAGTCCTTCAATTTTATTCTCATCTTATTTTTATTCATTCTTTTTACAGCTTTAATCTTTATTTAAGATAAGGATAAAAAAAAAAAAAAAAAAAAAAAGTTTATGCTAAATTAGCAGATTTTTAGGGTTTAGCAGTTTATCAGTTTTTCAGAAAAGGGATTAAATTATATATATATATATATATATATATATATATATATATATATATATATATATATATATATATATATATATATATATATATATATATATATATATATATATATATATATATATATATATATATATATATATATATATATATATATATATATATATATATATATATATATATATATATATATATATATATATATATATATATATATATATATATATATATATATATATATATATATATATATATATATATATATATATATATATATATATATATATATATATATATATATATATATATATATATATATATATATATATATATATATATATATATATATATATATATATATATATATATATATATATATATATATATATATATATATATATATATATATATATATATATATATATATATATATATATATATATATATATATATATATATATATATATATATATATATATATATATATATATATATATATATATATATATATATATATGATAATATATATATATATATATATATATATATATATATATATATATATATATATATATATATATATATATATATATATATATATATATATATATATATATATATATATATATATATATATATATATATATATATATATATATATATATATATATATATATATATATATATATATATATATATATATATATATATATATATATATATATATATATATATATATATATATATATATATATAAACTACTATTAAAGTAGAAATATGAATGACCTAGGCATAATCCAATTAGTTTCTTTATCTTTCCAAAGGGAACTGAAAAACTTTGAAGATTATTTTCATTAAAATATTCCTCCAGCCAAAGCAAGGTGGTGTCAACAGGCTCATGTTTGTTTTTCAAATTTACGATACTATTTATAGAAAAACAAAAAAAAGATAAAATTCTGAAATTTTTATATAGGCAGAAATATTTCCAACCAGACTATTCAACTCACTTCTTAACCAGGAATAGAGCTTATATGTAAAGCAATTAACATTGGAAATATAATAGTGTAATATGATAGTACTGAAAATAGGAAGCTTATAATATCCTTTTTCATAAAAACCACAAAAAACCTTAACTGAGATAGGGAAATTTTAAAGTAGAAAATATTTTGAACAATTTTTTTTTTAAAGGAAAAACATTTTAATAAGAGATTACTAAAGAATATTCAAATTATTAGTATTATTATATTCATTTATTTATTTCTTTTTGGAAGGTCAGCCTAATATTTTGTTAGATTCATGTCCTAAATCTTAGTTCCATTTCCTTATTGAACTCTGTGGAACATAGACTCTTGGGTGTAGGAGCCGAAAGCTCGAGTTGATTTTATCATTATGTTATTTCGTTTTTAATTTTTAGCTACTCTGCTTTATTCATAACGTTTTTATTTTCATAGAGCTTAAGTTTTTGGTTTACCGGTGCAACTTTAAGTTTTTTATCGAACTAAATACTTAATTGTGTTAATTTGTTTAACCATTCAATTATTATTATTATTATTATTATTATTATTATTATTATTATTATTATTATTATTATTATATATATATTATATATATATATATATATATATATATATATATATATATATATATATATATATATATATATATATATATATATATATATATATATATATATATATATATATATATATATATATATATATATATTATATATATATATATATATATATATATATATATATATATATATATATATATATATATATATATATATATATATATATATATATATATATATATATATATATATATATAAATGGTCATTTTTCCTTCATACATTGAATTAAAAATATAAGAAAAATTAGGGTCAAATCAAATTTCAAGGAATGATTCAAGTTTCCGGAATGAGAGTTCTCTTTAAAGAGGAATTTTCCCATATTTTAAATCTTCAAGATGCTCTTGAAGTTTTAAGTGTATCGAGTTTATTTTGATTTATTTTTATTGGTTACATTTCCCAAAAGGGTTTCAATAAAAAAAATAAAAAAAAAAATGGAAAAAATATAAATATATATATATATATATATATATATATATATATATATATATATATATATATATATATATATATATATATATATATATATATATATATATATATATATATATATATATATATATATATATATATATGGCTTAGGTTAAGAAGCTTTCTGAGTTTCGATATTTTTTATATCGATATTTTGAAATTTCGATTTTAATCTGTATCTCATTGCAACGTTCTTGTATAGGTTAGGCCTGTATTTTACGGCAACTTCGGTAGTTCAGGTTATAAGAAGTCGAACTAAGTACGCTAGAAAACTAAATAATAATAATTATAAAAATAATTAGAATAATATTTGAATTGGCATATCGATGTTTCGATATATCGATATTTTCGAATATCGATATTTTCCAAATATCGAAACTCAGAGAGCTTCTTAACCTTTACCTATATATATATATATATATATATATATATATATATATATATATATATATATATATATATATATATATATATATATATATATATATATATATATATATATATATATATATATATATATATATATATATATATATATATATATATATATATATATATATATATATATATATATATATATATATATATATATATATATATATATATATATATATATATATATATATATATATATATATATATATATATATATATATATATAATATATATATATATATATATATATATATATATATATATATATATGGTGTACTGCGAACTCAGATGTACAAAATTTAAGAGTGTGTAGGAGAGGGTAAACTGTGCTCATTTTATATTATACACATTTGTCTGTAAATATTTAGTTTACAAAATAAAGCTTGAATTAGTTTTAAAGAGAATTTTTGATTGTTCCAGTATATGGGAGTAGCATGTTAATGTTGGGTACACAATATTAACAAATTTCATTTTTAATCTTGGCGCATAAATGGCACCGTGAATCGTCTAACAAATGCAGGAATCGCCAATATGCGCCTAGCGTATAGCGTTGCAAATGGCAATGCAAGACGTACAGCAATGATATACCGAGATCGTTTTCTGTACCGTTATGTTTCAGGTCCATCAAGGTTCACAAACATACACTGTCAATTGCGTGGATCAAGAACATTCGGAGCTTAGAGTAAATGCCGGTCGCCCATGTGAGAAAGAGGTTTTATGTCGTATTCGTAGTCATCCATGCATGAGCATCCACGCACGAGCATCCGCTTATATGCAACAGATCAAACTACAGTGTGGAGTGTATTGAGAGATAGTCATTTCCATCCATATTATTTTTCAGTGTTTGCAACCAGAAGATTACTCTCCTCGAGTGCCATTCTGGCAGTTTTTACTAGATCAGGAGGTAAATGAGACAAAATTCTCCTAGTAAGTATTATTCAAAGATGAAACGTACTTCAAGGGTGATGGGGTGTTCAATTTTCATGACAATCACGAATGACACGTAAACAACTCACATATCGTAGATCAACATAGAGTATCACTATGTGAATGCTCGGACTGGTATCTTACATAACCACATTAGTGGATCATACATTCTGCCAACATATCTCACAGGAATGCATACAGAATATTTCTTAAGAAAAAAATTCATGGATTATTAGAGGATGTACTCTTAGCTGTCATCAGACGAATGTGATTTCCACACAACGTGGTTCCAGTACATTTTCGAATTGAGTGTTCAATTTCCAAATCTATGGATCGGACGGAATTGTCCAATATCCTGGTATGCCATTTCCGAAGATATGAATCTTCTTGATTTCTGCTATTTTGGGGTACATGAGAAACTTCATTTTTGATAAAACTATCGAGTCAGAAAAAATCTCGAAGCAAGTATTGCAGTGGCTTCTGTAGATATTATAGAAGTGTCAGACCTCTTAGAAAACATATGACAGGCTCTATGACGTAGGTATCTCATTTTTAATGACGTGAGCAAAAGATTTGGCAAATAATGGTTGGGAACAATAAATGTAAAGTTTGCCTATCTGCGCTTGATATTCCATCGTATACCTACTCATAACCTTTATGCGCACCCTCTAGAAAACTATATATATATATATATAATATATATATATATATATATATATATATATATATATATATATATATATATATATATATATATATATGAAGGGAAGGTCTGCAAATCCCATGGTACATGTTTTAATATCGACTTGTGTCTTTAAATCAAACTTTACTTTAGTGATGTTGAAGCAGAGGGAGAGAGAAAGAGAGTAGAGTGAATTGGAGGTTTTTATTTGTTGAACAGATATCTTTTTACTTCTAACTTTTCTTCACTTTTTATATTTTTTTTCGAGTCTGAAGAGGAGATATTTCGGCGAAGGACCAAACTCTTTTAATTTTAAGTTAATTTTCCAAATATATAATATATATATATATATATATATATATATATATATATATATATATATATATATATATATATATATATATATATATATATAACATTTAATTCAAAATATACTATTTTAGGAGGTTAATAGGTTCTTGAAACGAGCGTTCAGAATATTTATTGAAACAATTGTCATAAAAACGTTACTTATTTTATGTATTCTTAC
>SEYY01024328.1:40000-45000 GCA_009176605.1 Armadillidium nasatum | reverse complement strand
CTGGAATGAGGTGGTGAGAGAGAAGAAATGGGAGGTGTAGAAGGGAGAAGAAAGAGATTTGTGAAGTTCAAATATCTATGATTATTTGTGGTGGTAAAAGGAGGAAAAAAAAAAGAAAATTAAAAATAGATTGGTGGAAAGAATGAAAGTGATGGGATGATTAAGGGAGACATGGAAGAAGTTTATCAAAGATGATTAAGGTAAGAATGTTTGAGTTATGTGTTTGTCATCGGTAATGTATGGAAATGAAACATAGATGATGAATGCCCATACGAGAAAAATTTGAATGTGTTTGAGATGAAGGGATTGAGTGCGAAATACTTATATATATTATATATATATATATATATATATATAATATATATATATATATATATATATATATATATATATATATATATATATATATATATATATATATATATATATGTGTGTGTCTGTGTATGTGTGTGTGTATGTGTGTGCTTTATAAAACCTCTAGAGGGAGAAGGCCAGAGGAATAATAAATTCCACCTGAGTTGGAGAAACATAGGAAATCTGATCAAGTTTTATTTATTATTCTATATTATATATATAATATACATATATATATATATATATATATATATATATATATATATATATATATATATATATATATATATATATATATATATATATATATATATATATATATATATATATATATATATATATATATATATATATATATATTTATTTATATACGGGGGATTGAAGTAACCTTCTCGAGGTTTTGAGATTAACCCATGGAGTAGGCTCTTTTTTCACACAAAATAAACAATATTACAAAAAACGAGTCCTTTTTCTTAAAGAACATTATAATAATTATGGCATCCTCAACAGTAGCCTCGTATATATATATATATATATATATATATATATATATATATATATATATATATATATATATATATATATATATATATATATATATATATATATATATATATATATATATATATATATATATATATATATATATATAGGCGTGTTTATATCCCAATGGTGCCGCAAAACTCTGATAAATCCATCTGAAACAGCGGGACATCATTCCGGAAATCCTCTTTCCTTAAAAGAGTAAATAGAACGTAACATCTGCTTCAATGAATCAACTTGAAATGTACAGGAAAAAAAAAAAAAAATGACGAAGAGAAACCAAAAAAAAAAAAAAAAAAAAAAAAAAAACAAATATATGACGAAGAGAAACAAAGGCAAAAATATTACGGTGAAAAGAGTAATAAAAAATATACGCGACAAGAAAGATTTTTATATATTTTTATTTCAGGACATAAAAATATATTTAGAACAAAAACGTGAATGAGAGCTCTCGGCAGCTATGAAAGTTGGTATTTCAATTGGTACTAAATTCTTTTATTATATATATATATATATATATATATATATATATATATATATATATATATATATATATATATATATATATATATAATATATATATATATATATATATATATATATATATATATATATATATGAAAAATTAAAATATATTTTATATTTATATTAAAATTAAAATTAAAATTTTAATGAAAAATTAAACTTTAACATTAAGAATTTGAAATTTAAAAACAAGAGTTTGAAAATCGACGACTGGATCGGATCATGTGAAGATAACTAAATGCAAGGACGACAGGACTAGCCATCCGGCCTTGTGGTTTCTCTGTCAACGGCTTGTAACTACTCCAGAACCAGCATTGGGAACCATTGCTCGGAGAAGCGCAATCTTTTGAAGAACCCTGGGAGAGAATGTTTGGAGGTTGGTTTGAGAACGATGCTGGTCCTACTGAAAGGGTGAAAACCCTACCTGAAGAGTCTGGATAGGACTCATGGACCGGCATGGGGACCGGCGAGCCGAAGAACTTGATCTTTTGAAGGGCTCTGGGAGAACTTCTTCAAGCAGATGGGGAAAGATGCTGGTTCCACTGACAGGGTGAAAACCCTTCCTGGGAGAGGATATATATATATATATATATATATATATATATATATATATATATATATATATATATATATATATATATATATATATATATATATATATATATATATATATATATATAGTATATATTTATATATATATATATATATATATATATATATATATATATATATATATATATATATATATATATATATATATATATATATATATATATATATATATATATATATATATAAAGTTTAGTTTTGAAGAATTACTACACAATGTGACAAAAGATATTATTATATTTTTTCTTAATGGAAAATTTGATGAGCAGATTGATGATGCTGTTAAAGGTAATCCGTTGGGACCTATGCTTATTAACATTTTTACGTTCTATTTCGAATCTACTTGGCATACTGAATGTTCGGATGAATTTAAACTGGTTTTCTACAGAAGATATGCAGACGATTTCTTTCTGCTTTTTAAATCCAGAAATGAAATTGATATATTTTTACAATATATATCAGTTTTAAACTTTCAGATATCAAATTCACAGTGGATGTTGAAGAGGAGAACTCCTTGGCATTTCTTAATATAAAAATACACATAAGGAAAACCAAATTTCAAACCAGTGTTTATAAGAAATCCACATTCGCAGGATTATCTACTAAATTCAGTTTTTTTTATCATACATGTATATAAAATCAATTTAATTACAACTTAAATGAGTTGAACTTTCTGAAAACGTTATTTCAAAAAAATGAATTCCCAGGATTCGTAAATGATAAAGAATTTAGGAATCAACTTATTAATTTAAAATTACTTCAGAAATCCAAAGCCGTATTAAAAGTACTAAAAGATGAAATATGAAATTTTCTTTTATAAGGATAATTGAGCTGTGAAATTGAACGCAGAATTAAATACATCCTGAAAACAAATTATCCTTAGTTCAAATTTAAATAAAATTCGAAGGTTCTTCAAAGTTAAAGAAAAACTTCCCTTGCCTTTATGCTCATCATTGATATACAAATACAGTGGCTGCGATATCACTTATATAGAAAAGACTTTGTTTTTTGTTTTTTAGCTATTATATATATATATATATATATATATATATATATATATATATACTACTATATATATATATATATATATATATATATATATATATATATATATATATATTATATATATATATATATATATATATATATATATATATATATATATATATATATATATATATATATATATATATATATATATATATATATATATATATATATATATATATATATATATATATATATATATATATATATATATATATATATATATATATATATATATATATATATATATATATAGATATATATATATATATATATATATATATATATATAATATATATATATATATATATATATATATATATATATATATATATATATATATATATATATAATATATATATATATATATATATATATATATATATATATATATATATATATATATATATATATATATATATATATATTATATATTTTTTTTTTTTTTTTTTTTTTTTTTTTTTTTTTTTTTTTTTTTTTTTTTTTTTTTTTTTTTTTTTTTTTTTTTTTTTTTTTTTTTTTTTTTTTTTTTTTTTTTTTTTTTTTTTTTTGTACATCAAGTACCAGAATGTAATTCTTGATTTTTTTTTATAAGAAATATAAGAAAAACAATCGCCTTGCTAAGAAAAATCTCCTTGCTTTCAGATACCCTCATGAATTGTTGTTTTAATTATTGTTTCTAATGAGATAGATTATGCAGATATGTTTCTGCAGTATTTGGATGAGAAAATAAATAGCTTGAGATTACCCCTGCAAATAGCAGGAAATAAGTCGTTATCATTTTTAAATGTATATAATTCACATAAGAAAAACATTTAAAATTTCTTTTTATAGAAAGCACTTCTACAGTAGATTCTACTATTTAATATTTTCCTACAGTTGAAAGATCTAGAATGAAGAGAGCATTTAATATTTTCCGTGATTGGCATTTGCTAAACAGAGGGATGGAATTTATCAAAATATTTTTCCAATTTAATTATTTCAAAAATTCAAAGTAAAAAAAAAAATTAAAACGAATTTCTCATCAATAATTTTAGTCTTACTCTATATCTTCCTTATACGGCATCTATATATTAAAAAAAAAAAAAAAAAAAAAAAAAAAAAAAAACTTCCTTTTATAAATTTACATATATCCCAGCTTAATTAAAAAATTCTTTCCGCAACGGAAACCATAGCCGTTCCCCAATGAATGTTTATTTTTAGGATTTATATCTCTATTTTTAATTCAGCTCTTACTTAGGCAGAAAGAAGCCCTCCCAGTGCTTTCAAAATCCTCATTAATTATTTTATTTATTTAAATAAATAATGCGACGTTTTTAAGCCAGACTGATCTTTAATTAAAAAGAGGATTGATAAGTATAGAGGAATTTAAATTTGAACTGACATTCCTCTCAGCTCTCCCAAACACTCTGCCGTAAGAGATGATGGAGATGCCCACCAATTTATCTTCAAATTTGTATATCCTTCAACATTCGTCTTAACTTCTTGATCATAGGATATTAGAGTCTTTATTTAGAACAATTATACTCCCCTTCGTAAATGACCAAACTTCTTTTATATTTTTTAACAAATGATGAAGTCCTTTTTCCAAGAAGTTCATTTTTTAAAATTATTTCTTAGGGGTTGCAAAGTTTCGATTTTGTTCTTAGTTTTTATTTGTTATTTTAGTATATTTAGTTTATTATTATCATAAAATTTTTATTTATAGGCAATGGATTCATATATAAAAATTTGTAAAATTTGGCAAGCGAGAGGTTCAAGGTTCGAGGCCTGGTCTGTGTAGGGAAATTTGGGCAGTTCTCTTTTGCTCTTATCCCCGTAATAAGTACATCTGCGGAATGCTTACTGCATGTGGGATCAACGTTGACGCCCGTGATAGACCTGACCAGTCAGAGAATGTTTACCATCGGCGTGTGAATCCC
>SEYY01024328.1:32500-37500 GCA_009176605.1 Armadillidium nasatum | reverse complement strand
ATAATATATATATATATATATATATATATATATATATATATATATATATATATATATATATATATATATATATATATATATATATATATATATATATATATATATATATATATATATATATATATATATATATATATATATATATATATATATATATATATATATATATATATATATATATATATATATATATATATATATAATATATTATATAATATATATATATATATTATATATATATATATATATATATATATATATATATATATATATATATATATATATATATATATATATATATATATATATATATATATATATATATATATATATATATATATATATATATATATATATATATATATATATATATATATATATATATATATACATATATATATATATATATATATATATATATATATATATATACTACATATATATATATATATATATATATATATATATATATATATATATATATATATATATATATATATATATATATATATATATATATATATATATATGCTCTGTTACAGAGATAGAGGTTTTTTTTTAACCTTTGATTCTTGCCATTAGTTAATTAAATACTTGTAACAATCCAGAATGCTAGATAACATTGATTTTATGTAAAAAATAATTTTCAATCCATATTTTCGTCAAGCAATTGCAAATGCTTGGGAAAAAAGCAAAAAAGCAAAACAATACATCGGTATCTGTTTTCCTAATTGCAAAAATAATCTAATTTTTATAGGTAAACTAATTAGATAGTGTGATTAACTGCTTAATCCTTAACGAAACTTTCCTGATAAAATGTTTCCAAGTAGCTTCAACGAGTTGCTAAAAAAATGCCTTTGACAGACTAGATAGAACTGTTTTGTTTTAAGATCTCATAGCCTTACGACGACAGGTGACCTTAATACTTTGGATGTAGTGCTTTAATTTTCAATTGGGTGCCTTCAGGTGAGAATTAGGGAGTTGAGACTAGAGAAAATTTGGAATGCAACGTAAAAGAAATATTGGGGATTTATATAAAAGACAGGGAATTTGTTACTTCATCGTAAATGTGTGTATAGGTGAAATTTAAAAATGAAAACAATAATTGAAAGAGCAATTGCACCTTCAAATGATAATTCAGAAGATGGAATGGTGTGCTTTGGAAAAAACTAAACGGATATTTGGGAAGTTTTAATGGAAATGGTAAAGCGCTTGTTAATTATTAAAAGAAAAGTAAGATTTAGAACTAAGGTGGATAGGAGGCTAGTTTGAAACAGAAAGAAAAAACGACAATGAAGAAAAGTTTTTGGAGATTAAGCAAATACATATTTATATTGAAAATGAATTATTCGATGTGAATGTCTTGAGAGATCCAGCATGGGATATATTCGCTCACATTTTTTGAATAAAAACAAATTAAAAGTGAAAGAATGGTAAAAGAAAACAGTGGAGTTTGGTAGGAGTGTAAATATTGCAAGACTACTGGGGAAAAATTAGAAAATGAAGAAAATTTGCAGAATACGGAATACTATTTTCAGAATCTATCCTTGAAAAAAGTTATTATTTTTTTAAAATTTGAAACAAAAAATTTAAAATTTGTTACCTTTTTTTTCATTTTACCTCACAAAGTGTTTTTAGGGACTGATATCTAATATGTCTCAGGATCATACTTTAGCTATACCCTTCTTCTAAAGTTCCAGAAAATGTTGACAAATTCGGTCAAAAAAGAAAAACGTTTTACCTGAATAAGTGAAGAGGTATGTATCTCCGAATTTTTAAAACTTAAAGAAATTGAACAAGAATTCGGCAATGAGTATCTCAGCTAATAAGAGAGAGAGAGAGAGATTCAGAATTTTTTGTACTTTATATAATAAAAATTTTATTCCAGAATATAAAAGTTGACAAAAAAATGTCCGAACATGCTTAAGAAACTTTTGCGATGTGAACACGATTGGTGCAAAATTTTAAAATAAAAGCATTGAATGGTATAGTAAAGGACTGGGTACTATTATTAAAAGAAATTACCAGACAATAAGGATGAAATACGGTAGGGTACAAAAACAAGAAAAATGAAAACAGAAAGCTGCAAAGAGATTTGTGAAAAATGATTTCAATTATCGTAGGTGAAAACCATTTTGAAAGGAATAAAGCAATGTACTATATTAAATGGATAAAGTTCAAACTGGTGCAAAGCCTTTGGGTGAGACTGTAATTTAAAATGACTTAAAAAGATGGAGAAAACAGCTTAGGGAACTAGTATATACAGGAAAAGTAGTAGAGGAGTTAGAAAAGACAGCGAACTTGAATAGAAGAGAATGTTATGGAGAAAGAAGTTAGAGGAAAATATGGGATGTATTGCAAAGAATGAAACTGTAATTGCTTTGAAGAAGTTGAAAAAGAGAAATCCTATGGTTTGGATGTCATGCAAATGAAAATAATTAAAACGTGGATAATAGCTTGTTTGTCTGATGAGACTGTTCGGTGTTTGCTAGGAAAAGTTCGAAGTACCTCAAGATTGGTAAATCTCTTCTTATGTTCAAATTTATTAGGATGATAGAGGATTAAAGAAATATTCTAATTACAGAAGAATAAACCTACTGAGTTTTGAAGAAAGAAGTAGCAGAAAAATTTATAACCTGGTTTAAAGTATGATCAAAGATTTTTGAATCATTTTTTACTTTGAAAATGCTGGCAGTATATGCATAGAAGAGAGGAGTAAAAAGAGAAACGTTTTTGCATGTTTCCTTCAAATAGAAAATGATTAACGACATATTTCGAAAAAAGAAGTTGCGTAGAGTATTGAAGTGTTATGAAGTATGTGAAATAGTGATGAATGAAAGTAATTGTTTTAATAAGAATCTAAAGATGCAGTGAAATAAATAAAAAAGAGGAAAAGAGTGATGTTTAAAGAAGTAGGAGTAGATCTGAACCAGGGTTCATAAAGATGATCTAAAATCTTTATGAATAGTGTAGTTGAACATTTGGATATAATTGTCAAAGGAGCTAATAAGCCTTTGCATGAGAGCAATTAGAACAAAGTTTTACAGTTTGTTGAAGATACTCTGTTGGTGGCTAATTAAAACGAAAAGCTTGTGATTTTGTGTTTGGTTATGAATAAGTGTACCAAGGGAAATCAATAATTTTAATCAAACTTAAACTATATTATAAAAATTAATGCAAAGGTCAAAGAATGCAAACTACAGTTTGGGTTGTAAAAAACAAAAGAAGATGATGAAAACAGGTATTTAAGGATGAATACTGTAATTTTTGGATAGATGAAAGAAGAAACTTATTGATAATATGAATATTTGTGTTATTTTCCTTCCAGTTGTTCTGTATGATGTGAGTCTTAGATATTAATAACTAAGATTAAAAAAAGGAAGGTAGTTTTAGAAATGAAAAAATTAAGATATATTTATATAGATTTATTTAGTGCAGAGGAAGAATAATTTAAAAAAACAACGAAAAGGTATGGACTTCAGAGCAGGCAATTTTTTCAAATAATTTTGCTGACTCCAACTCATTATCAATCAGTACAAACTATTCTGTTGGTTTTTCATCTCCAACAAGAACATATTAGTTTGACTGCATAACACTTTAACACTGACTGTTTTCAACTATAAACAACAATTTATTTTTTATATTGATGCTCAACGACTCCTCCTTCAAGCCCTAACTCCAATTCAGGCTTCAAAGCAAAGGATGAAATTGCATATATCTATATATATATATATATATATATATATATATATATATATATATATATATATATATATATATATATATATATATATATATATATATATATATATATATATATATATATATATATATATATATATATATATATATATATATATATATATATATATATATATATATATATATATATATATATATATATATATATATATATATATATATATATATATATATATATATATATATATATATATATATATATATATATATATATATATATATATATATATATATATATATATATATATATATATATATATATATATATATATATATATATATATATATATATATATATATATATATATATATATATATATATATATATATATATATATATATATATATATATAATATATATATATATATATATATATATATATATATATATATATATATATATATATATATATATATATATATATATATATATATATATATATATATATATATATATATATATATATATGTATATGGGCTTTCTTAACCCAACCACAGAAAATAAAAATATAAGTTTACATTTGAATTTAAAATGACAATAAGTAATTTGACAACGAACAGAAAGAAAATTATAAAATTATTTGCAAAAAGTATAAAATATAAACCACACAAAAATATATAATATAAGAAACTCAAAATATAGTAGTGACAAAATTATAGAGGAGATATATCTTATACTGTCTAGATAAAATATATATTGTGATTAGTTACAAAGATCTAATATTTAAATAGTAAAATGTAGTTATGTATATATACAACTGATTGGAGATAAGTAAAATTAGGTTTACAAACTCATGCTTCAGTGATAATAATGATTATTAAATATATAAAATTAAGATAAAATAATTCCTAAAATAAAAATTACAAATTGATAATTGCAGCAATAATAAAATTATCTAAAAAATAAAATAAAATAAAAATAATATTTTTATAAAAACAACAATAGTAGTCAATATAAAAAGAGTGTTGTCGAAAACCTTTCCTTATTTAATTCTGTCGTGAGATTGGAAAAATGCGGATTCTCCAATACAGTTCAATACAATCGCTTGCCGAGGTCATCATTTCGAAGTTGTTTTTAGAGATTGGGTGACTCATCTCCAAATTATGACAACGAATAGATGACTGCTCTGCAGAAGTTAATGAAAGGTGAATTCTGTCATACAGACCAAAGTGTTTGTGGATCCTAGGATTAAGCTGTAGACCTAATTGGCACATGTAAGTGGCATTACAGTCCCTAC
>SEYY01024328.1:5000-20000 GCA_009176605.1 Armadillidium nasatum | reverse complement strand
AATAGAGTTTCTTAGTGTATTTTTTGTAAAACGTTTTACGAAGTGTGATATTATTGTGGTGTTTGAATGTTTAATTATAAAAATATTAAAAAGTTATCGGTATGAATAATATAACTTTAAAATTTGAAAATTGCGAAAAAGTTTTTTAAAAAGCTTGGAATTATATTCTCGAAAAAAAAAAATGTTAAGAATTTGAATTTCTAAATTTTTTTTAGTAAATCAAAAAATTCTTAAAATTTCAAGGAAAAATTTTATTTCTTAAATATTTTTTAAATCGCATAAGTTATGAATGACAGTTGATAATTTGATGAAATGAAGAGTCACGAATTGCGCTTGGGTAAAAATGTGAAATTTAAAAGTCACTTTAGGATTACAATTGTAAAAATGATCATATATGATCAAAACGTATTTATATTAGTTTTGTTTGGAAATTTAATTTGGAAAATACTACTACTACTACTACTACTAATAATAATAATAATAATAATAATAATAATAATAATAATAATAATAATAATAATAATAATAATAATAATAATAATAATAATAATAATAATAAATAAATAAATAAATAAAGTTTGATTGTTTTGCAAAAACGATACATGTTTCTCTGAGTAAAGAAATGAACAGAGAAGAATTTTAATATATTTTTATTGATACCAATTTTTGGGAAAATAATTATAGTTGAACCTTGAGTTGAATTTTTATAACTAATTATAATAAAAAAAATATGATTAACTTGGTATATTGATGTATTATTTTTTCTTTATTTTTATTAATTAAACATTCAAAGGCAAGTTTTGTTGAAAGTATTTTATAATATTGAAAAGTAATAATACTTTAATATATATGATTATAATATTTTATTAATTTCAGATTATAACATTTAACATAAATATATTTTCATTATACATCATTATCGTATTAAATATTTATAATATAATTTTTTTGTTAAAAAGTATTGTCATTAATTTTACTTAGATTATTTCTTTTAATGCAAATCAAATAAATTAAAAATAAATTTAATTATAATTTACCATTGTTTTTCAATAAAAATTATAATATTTATTTAAAATTATCTATTATTTTATAAGGCTTGGAAAAGATTTTTTTTTATATTCTGAATTTTAATAAAATTTAATTTCTTACATTTAAAAACATTGAAAAGATTTTCAAAGTTTAAAATCAACGTTTTTTATTTGGTTTCTTTATTGAGGAAAAAAAAATCTCTTCCTTTTAAAAATCCACATTATTTATCAAGCAAAATTTTTTTTATTTTTTTATTTTTTTTTATTTTTTATTTTTTTTTTTTTTTAGAATTATATTAGAAATAAAAAGAAGAAAGAAAAGAAGTTTCCAAAATTGTTGGATTTTCAATTAATTTTAAAATATTCACATTATTACTGCTTTTTTTCCTGTCTGCTGACCAACTGTCTGCCTGTCTGCCTCTCTTCCTCTCTGCCTGTCTGCCTGTATGCAAATCTATCTGTCCATATTTCTGTCTGTCTCTTTGTCTGTCTATCAGTCGAACTTTCAGTATGTTTGTCTGTCTATTTGTCTATTTTAACATGTTTTTTAACAATTAAATAAAGGATTACGGAATTCTTTTGTTATATTAAAACCAATTAATTAGAGAAATATTATAAGAAAATATATATATATATATATATATATATATATATATATATATATATATATATATATATATATAATATATATATATATATATATATATAATATATAGAGAGAGAGAGAGAGAGAGAGAGAGAGAGAGAGGTATGAAAGAATAACGATCGATTAAGAAAAAAAAAGCAGTAGATTTTTAAAAACATTAAGAGTGAAGCAGCAAAAGTCAGATTAATAAAATGCAGCTCTTGGGTTTGAGTTAGGAAGTATACAGAAATAACAAAGAGAATTGTTTAGAAATTAAGAGTAATTATACAGTTAGTAAAGGTTACTCAAATTTAAGTTCTTTATGAACAGTTAATTAACAAACTTCGGAAAGTTCTATAGTTTCTTCATTGATTACTTTAAAACTTTGGGTTTGTTTTCTTGATATTAATCTGTTTGTATTAATTAAGAACAATGTTAATGTCAATTTACTGTTGTGTTCTTGGATACCGTTAAAGAAATTTAAAGAGAAATTTGTTTGCTTTTAAACCACAAGACACATATATGAGTCTTACACGTTTTTAGGGTTCTGTTTGAAATAATGTATATATATATATATATATATATATATATATATATATATATATATATATATATATATATATAATATATATATATATATATATATATATATATATATATATATATATATATATATATATATATATATATATATATATATATATATATATATATATATATATATATATAATATATATATATATATATATATATATATATATATATATATATATATATATATGCGTGTGAATCTTCTATTGTTATCAGTAATTTGAAACAAATTAATTAATAATTGTTAGCTTTTATTTGTGTAATATTTTTTATGTATATTGATATAAATATGTATCTATGTATGAAAGGAAAATGGTGTAAAAATAAAAGTAATTTTTATTTTTGTTTTAAAAACGCATATTTATTCCTCTAAAAAGTTTATTATTCGTTTTAATAAAAAAATATCTATTATAATAATAAAAATAATATATAAATAATAATATTAACAATAATAATGATAAAAATAATAATAATAATAATAATAATAATAATAATAACAATAATAATAATAATAATAATAATAATAAGAATAACAATAAAAATAATAATAATAATAATGATAATAATAATAATGATAATAATAATAATGATAATAATGATAGTAATAATAATTATTATATAATAATAATAATTAATAATAATAATAATAATAATAATAATAATAATAATAATAGTAATAATAATAATAATAACAATAACATAATAGTAATGATATTTTAATAAAAAGCGTAATAACGATAATAATAATAATAATAATAAGAATAATAATAATAATAAATAATAATGAAAATATGGTAGTGGTAACAATGATATTAAAAACCAAATAATATATATATAATATATATATATATATATATATATATATATATATATATATATATATATATATATATATATATATATATATATATATATATATATAAGTTGCATGCGACAAACATTCTCGTGTTTCCAGCACTTATGAAATGATGGTATTAAGGCATGAAGTGTAAATGGGAAAAGAATACGTGTCAGCTCAGAACAGATTTCTTCACTGTTTTTTTTCTCAATTTAATAAAATTTGAGTATTAAAAACTACAGATTTTTTCAAAAATTAAAATAAAACCAAATAAAAGCAGATTTCCTAACTTTTTTTACTTTCAATTTAATAAAATTTGAGTATTAAAACCACAGATATTTTCAAAAATGAAAATAAAACCAAAGAAAAGTAGATTTCTTCACTGTTTTTTTTTTAATTTAACAAAATTTTAGTATTAAAAACCACAGATTTTTATCAAAAATAGAAATAAAACCAAATTAAAGCAGATTTCTTCACTGTTTTTTTCAGTTTAATAGAATTTGAGTATTAAAAACTACAGATTTTAAAAAAAAATAAAAATAAAACCAAATAAAAGAAGATTTCTTCACTGTTTTTTTGCAATTTCATAAAATTTGTGTATTTTAAAAACCACAGATTTTTTAAAAATAAAAATAAAACCAAATAAAAGAGGATTTCTTCACTTTTTTTCAATTTGATAAAATTTGAGCATTAAAACGCGTAGATTTGTTCAAAAATAAAAATGAAACCAAATTTACAAAAAAAAAAAAAAAAAAAAAAAAAAATTCTACAACTATTTTTCAATTTTTGTTCTCAACAAAGCAAAATGTATAAGAATAATATGAATTGTAATTTCAATGTATAATAATTATAATATAATTAAAACAACAATCTGTAAAGCATCACTATAATCAGTTAAAAATGAAGATAAACCTTGATATATATATATATATATATATATATATATATATATATATATATATATATATATATATATATATATATATATATATATATATATATATATATATATATATATATATATATATATATATATATATATATATATGTATATATATATATACTATATATATATATATATATATATATATATATATATATATATATATATATATATATATATATATATATATATATATATATATATTATGGGTCTATTAAAATTAAAAAAGCCGAAATTTTTTTTCTTCCAATTAAAATTGACTTTTATAAGCATTTATTAAGTTAAGTATTTTGAAAATATAGGAAGAGATTTCTTCCCAAGGAAAATCAGAATTTTAGTTGGAAATTTATTGATAGGGATTTAAAAGAAAAACGGTTAATTTTCTTTTATATAATTATTTACGAAATTTCGCACTTATTCTTTGAATTATTATCATTAAGGTTTTAACTATTATTATTATTATCATTATTATTATTATTATTATTATTATTATTATTATTATTATTATTATTATTATTATTATTTATTATTATTATTATTATTATTATTATTATTATTATTATTATTATTATTATTATTATTATTATTATTATATTATTTATTATATTATTATTATTATTATATTATTATTATTATTATTATTATTATTATCATTATTATTATTATTATTGTTATTACTTTAATTTAATTATTAATGTTTTTATTTTTTTTTATTATAATAATTATTTTTTAATTAATATTATTTTTACAATCAATATTTATGATATAATTGTTATTTATTATTATCTTACTGTTATTATTACTATTATTATTATTATTATTATTATTATATTATTATTATTATTATTATTATTATTATTATTGTTATTATTATTTCATTGCTATCATTATTTTATTTATCGTTATATTTTTAGTTGCTTTTATTAACAACTGTAACATCTTTTTTTTATTTATTTATGTACTATTAAACTACATTTTCTTCTTCTTCTTCTTCTTCTTCTTCTTCTTCTTCTTCTTCTTCTTCTTCTTCTTCTTCATCTTCTTCGTGTGTGTGTGTGTGTGTGTGTGTGTGTGTGTGTGTGTGTATGTGTGTGTGTGTGTGTGTTGTGTGTGTGTATTTTTTCATAAGATAATTTAACTTGGAACAGAAATTTTAAAATGAGAAACAATTTCTCATGTGATTTAAGGTTCAAACTAGTCTTTTCGTTCCTTCAATAGTATTCAAGGCTACATCATTGAAATGAGATTTTTCTTAAAGAAAACAGTTTCTATTTATGCTAAATTTTCCATTGCTGAAAAACATTCGGTAAAAAAAAGTCTCGAACCTTTTGTTTAGACTAATTATCTTTGTCATCTCCTTGAAAAGGAGTGGCGGCAAACTGTTAAAAAAAAAAAAAATAAAAACAAAATCGCCTTCCCGTGGACGACATTATTTCCATTTGCGTAACCTTTAGATTGGCTTTACCTGGGTGATTTCCCCTTTGAATTTACGGATAATAATGGATGAATTTACGGATATTTAAATTTAAAAATTCTTCTTTAAAAGTTTCTCTAAAATGAATTAACGGCATTTAATTTTAAAAATACTTCTTTAAATGTTTCTCTGAAAGTATTCAAGGAATCTCAAGTAGGAAACTTTACTTAGAGTTAAGAAAAATTCCGAAGAAAATATTGATTTAAACGAATCAATAATTTTCCTCAAATGTAAAATTATTTTCATCTGTAAAGTTGAAAACTATTTAAGAAATTTAATTTATTTTCAAGATATTTTTCATCAATATGTAAAATTAATTATTTTAATATAATTATATAATATAATATATATATATATATATATATATATATATATTATATATATATATATATATATATATATATATATATATAATATATATATATATATATATATATAATAATTGGTTTTTCAATAATGAATCAATTCTATATTCATAATGACATAAAATGTAAAATGAAAAAATTATTTTTCAATAAGTTCTCATTAGAAATGAATAATTAGTAAAATTCTGTAAAGAAAAAAACAAAATCCAAAGCTCAAAGGTTTTATATTTCTAGAAAGAATAGCTCGTATAATAGTGAAACCTAATAGCAATTAAATTGCAATTTTTATATTATTCACTACAAAGAAGTTCTTTGTGAAGTCCGAATTAAATGAGGTATATATATATATATATATATATTATATATATAATATATATATATAATATATATATATATATATATATATATATATAATATAATATATATATATATATATATATATATATATATATATATATATATAATATTTATATATATATATAGAGTAAATACTAATTAAACCAACAAATGACTTTACATGCAAAAACACTGTTGAGGGAACAATTTCTCTTAAATACACATATGCGGCAAATAGATGTGATATATAAGCGAAAACATGCCACACGCATAGGAAAAAACATATTAAAACAACATCAATATTGCAATATTATGTATTGTCATTCGAGGCAGAAGGTGGCGGTTTATGTTATACTTCTATTCATAGGATGCTTTCGAATTGAGACCCATTTACAACAATGTAACCTTCAACCAGTCTTAGGAGTGAATTTGCAGTCTGTGGAAGACATCGGCATGCGTACGAATGTTGTCGCACCGATCAACGATACGTTGCCGAAAAGTATTAATATCCGAAGCAGAGTCTCTGTATACAAGAGCTTCCAAGTATTCTCAAAAATAATAATCCAGGGGATTGGAGTCAGGGAATCGTGATGGCAAAATTAAGGGTGCTATGCGTCCAATTCAGCGATTGTGATATGTAGCCTCGATCGACTATGGAACTGACTTCGAAAAGTAATCTTGATCTCCATTATGCATTCACCACATGCTGAGACGAACAATTAGAGGAACGTACGTCCTCGAGGAGTTCTGGCAATTGACATAGTAAAAACCGTAATGGTCTTTCAGGTAGTTAAAAGAAGCATCATTTTACCGTAATGGTCTTTCAGGTAGTTATAAAAAACATCGTTTTAGTAGAGTCATAAAGCAGTACAAAATTCTTCCAGCACACTTGAAGAGAATAAATTAAGGAAAATGGAAGTCGAATATGAATCTTAAAAGAGAAATGTGACTTATTTTTATTTTCCATTTTTGTAATTCTTCTTCTTCTTCTTCTTCTTCTTCTTCTTCTTCTTCTTCTTCTTCTTCTTCTTCCTCTTCTTCTTCTTCTTCTTTTTTTACGTACGACGTGATTGAAAAATGGAATAGTCTTTCTCATCAAATAGTGAACAGCGACAGCATCGAATCATTCAAGAAGAAATTGGATGCACATTTTAAGCAAATTGGTCTATGATCGCATAGTTCAATAATGATTATTTAACAGACTAGCCTTGAGTGGACTGTAAAGTCTTTGCTAGTCAGTGTTCTGTAGTTCTGTAGTTCTGTAGTTCTTCTTCTTCTTCTTCTTCTTCTTCTTCTTCTTCTTCTTCTTCTTCTTCTTCTTCTTCTTCTTCTTCTTCTTCTTCTTCTTCTTCTTCTTCTTCTTCTTCTTCTTCTTCTTCTTCTTCTTCTTCTTCTTCTCTTTTACTTTTTCTTTTTCTTTTTCTTTTTCTTCTTTCTTCTTCTTCTTCTTCTTCTTCTTCTTCTTCTTCTTCTTCTTCTTCTTCTTCTTCTTCTTCTCTTTTTTTTTTTTTTTTTTTTTTTTTTTTTTTTTCATATTTATTTCCTTTCATCAATATCTTTTTATTCATCTTTTTAACTTCTGATATTTTCTTCTCTTTGATAAATCTAACAGGGAATTGACTGAATAGTGGTTATTAGGGAAGATTTTAGAGGATTACTGAGAAGTGTAAATATTAGTGATTTAAGAAATATTTACAATTGTCAATGTCAGTGTATTAAATATTAACCTTTGAAATCAAGTTTTAAAAGCAAACATTTAAATACTCTTTAAATTAGAATGCATTTTATTATTAATGTTTTTTCATCCTTAAAAAATGTCTGGTATATTTATTCTTATTATGGAGACATTTGATATAGAACAAATTTTCACACACTAAAACGATTTTCGCTCCGAAGAATTTAGTGAGTTTGTTGAATAAACTCTTAAAGAACAATCGGTTAAAATGACCAAAAGCTTGCTAGTACATTCATTACTACCTAGATCGTTATTATTAATTTTCTTCTAATGTGTGTTATTATACCTTTAAATCAATCATCTATTGAGTTGACAGCTTTCGCAGTCTCTTTGATGTGTCCTCTTTAAGCAACCTAAGTGAAAAAACATAAAAGAAAATTTGTTTCGGACCCCTCATGCTTACCTATACAATAATCCTTTTTAACTGTTTAATTAGCTACTGTATTAATAAGTTTTAATTTATTATTTTTAATTTTCTCAACGCATATGCAGAATATTTGTTCTCTTTGGTCATTCCAACTTCTGGGTGAACTTTAAGCTCAATTAGATACTGATAACTTGTCCCGTCTTTGAGTTATAGTTTCAAGGTTGTCTTCTTGATCGAAAATCGAAAAATAAGTTGAATTCAGCTACTGCTTTTAATTCATAACTTATTTAATTTTAAGGGTTGCCACCACACTTTCTTTCCCAAATACAGCATAGTCGGCTTTATAATATAACAATGCCATTAATTTTTATGTGCATAACACAACTACTCCGAGATATAAACGATAACATTTTGAATGCAATAATATTTGTTCCAAAATTCTATTAAAGGGAAAGAACGTCATGTTAAAAAGTTTATATCAATTTGAAGTGCTATTAGCAACTTAATATCACTTTCCTGACTGTCTTACAAAATCTTTCTTCAAAGAATGAAGCATTTAAATAAAATATCGGTAATATATATATATATATATATATATATATATATATAATATATATATATATATATATATAATATAATATATATATATATATTATATATATATATATATATATATATATATATGATAATGAAAACAGAGTTACAAATAATGTATAATAGGAAAAAGAGCTTAAATTATTTTTGTATTCATATAATCATACATGTAATTGAGGATAATTCCTTTTTAAAGTTTGTTTCTTACAGCCTTTGATTATCCATCTATATATTCTTAAACAGAACACAACAAATACTCTCTCTGTTACTCGTCTGTATTTAAACGTCTATGAAAGTCTTGCATTATCTTTACGGCTCTTTTCGCTGTATCGTTCACTACTTTTAAAGACCGAACAATCCTCTTAGCGATTGCGTATGAGATACTTTGTGTCCGTGTAGAAGAGCATTCTTTCAGGAAATTGGTGCTGATTTCAATATAGAAATAGGTTCATGCCGTTTTTAAATAAATTTATCCACGGTTTTTCTAATAATAATAATAATAATAATAATAATAATTAATAATAATATAATAATTAATAATAATAATAATAATAATAATAATAATAATAATAATAATAATAATAATTAAGCAATTAGAGTAAATCTACTTACCAAAGAATTTATCGTCTACTCTAACAGTTGGAACAATATTTTTCTTTGAATAGTTTTAACAATCGTTACTTAATTTTTGTGTGATGTTCGTTTTGGTTGTAGCAGTCACGTTGTCATCAAATAGCAATAAAACTTACGCTACTTCTGATACGCACTACAAATGCTGAGTTAATTTGTTCAGATTTGCTTCATAAATAATGAGATCAATATTTTCGAAATGTTTAATGATTTTAAAAATCATAAATCTTGATTTGGTGCTGCTTCCTCTGAATAGCATGTATACTATGGTTTTATGTAAACTTTCACAATAACTATGCAAAGAAATTGAACGGACTTCGTATCTTTATTACATAACTGAAGTTCATGTCTTAACATGTCTTAACAGCCCCTGGAGACTAGTTTTTAAGCTCTGACTCAAATATCAACCCAAAAATATTATTAAGAAAGTTCAGCATTTCAATCAACTCCTTTTCCTTGGAAAAAGCTTTCAAGAGATCTTGATCAACGAGATAATATTTACATTGATGCGTTTCCATTTATCTCGGAATGGTATTTCAGAATTTTTCGTTACTTGTAGTATTTTGCATTCAAATGGACTACGTGAAACTAATTCATATATTTGATGGCGGCATGGAAAATACAATATATCTGTGTTTAACATTTTTTCAATAAGTACAACGGCCTCATTGATTTGACCAGCATTCGATGCAGTTGTTTCACTACAAAGAATTTGAACCTTGTCTCTATTTCCAATTTTCTATTGCATTCCTTACCGCTCTGACCTGTTTCCTACCTGATTAGTTTATTAATTTTGGAACTCCAATTAATTGCTTATCATTTTCATATACGTAAAAACAACCGGAAATCTTTCTTCTTTTGGGTTTCTCACATTTAAAGAAGTTAACAGTTTGTCATTCCAGTGAAGTGTAGAAAAACTTTGAACATTTTCTTAAAACGAGGACTTAATTTCTTTAGAACGATTCTTTATTAGCTTTTGCCAAGCTCGTTGAAATGGCGATAGATTTATGAAAAGCTCATCAATATCGTGTTTTAGGGCTTCTGTTGTTGCCAGAAGAATTATGCTCAAATTCCGTCTGTCTAATGCAGTAGCTAACTTTTGTGTCATGACGTTTTTTGTTCCTCGTCTTTCCACACTTCTGATGCATCCACTAGGGTTTTAAAACAAAATCTTCATTACTGCTTTCAGATGAACTAGAGATTGTCTTATCTGTATCATCTACTTCGGAGGATTGGAGAGTATATATATATGAAAAATGAAGTTACTTGATATTCTTTTCTTTCTCTTGTTTTTTCTTTCTTTTTTAAAAAATTTTTGTCAATACTTTCTAAACAACATGTCCGTTCTGGTTATCTCTGTCAAAGGAAAAAAAATCTTATCTTCTTCTATTTTATTCGTTTGAAGAGCATTTGCATTTATGCCTAACATTATAATTTCTTCTAAAGATGTAATTTCTGCTGTCTCTGAGCTTAATACTAAGAAGGCGTACGGTCCTGATAGTATTCCTCCTGTGGTTCTCAAAACTTGTGCTGCCGAGCTTGCACCTTGCCTCGGTAAACTATTTCGTTTCTGTCTTTCTACTTCAATCTTCCCTTCTTGTTGGAAACGTGCACTCATTCAGTCAGTGCCGAAGTAAGAGGATCCCTCTCAACTTTCCAAATATCGTCCCATTTCTTTAACCTCTCAAATTTCTAAAGTTTTCAAATCTATCCTTAAGAGGAAGATTTGGAAAAGTCTCAATTCTTCTAATCTTATCTCTGATGGCAATGGCTTTCGTAAGTAATGCTCTACTTGTGATCTTCGTTCCCTTCTCTCTGACAATTGGTCCTGCGCTTTTCGCCATTTCAGTGAATCTTTTGCTGTAGTGCCAAACATTTCGAAAGCTTTGATTTCTTAACTTCTCTTTTTCGATATCTATCCTTATCACTTCGATCTTCTCTCTAATTTCCTTTCCGGTCGTTCTATAGCAGCTGCTGAAGACTCTCACCGTTCTTCCTTTAAATCTATTAATGGTTTTGTTCCTCAGTGATCTTTCCTATTCCTAACACTTTTTATATTTTTCCTTAGTGATCTTCTCTCTGTTACTTCATTTCCCATAAACTCCTATACTAATCACTCCGCCTTTCATTACTCCTTTCAGTTTGAAAGATGTCCCTCCCAATAGCAGTTAATAGATTCGAGGAGGGTAGACTTGAGGGAACTAACATCTGATCTTTCACATATTTCAAATTTTGGCAGTGAAAACATGGTTGTTTTTAATGCCTCAAAAACTCAGTTCCCTCATCTCTCCACTCGACACAATCTTCCACACAACTATGATATTTTCTTTGAAAACACACAGCTCAAACCTTCATCTGTTCTTAATATTTTTGGTATATCTTTTTCTCGTGATCTTTCTTGGGAGGACCACAATACTTCTCTTTCTAAACAAACTTCTAAGAGGTTGGGTGTTCTGAGGCGCCTTCGTGAATTTTTTTCACTCCACCCTAGTTATTTGATCTTTATATGGGTGTTGATTGTCCCTTTCACACATCTGGAGTGGTTCCACCCATATAGCTTTCCTTAAAAATTTGAAGTCAAGGGCTTTTCGTCTCATCATCAACTCTAGTTCTTCTTAATAACTCTCTCCAATCTCTTTCTGCCCGTCGAATTGCTGCATCACTCACTCTCTCTATACATTATATATATATATATATATATATATATATATATATATATATATATATATATATATATATATATATATATATATATATATATATATATATATATATATATATATATATATATATATATTATATATGTATATAAATAATATTTTATGTACAGTATGTATGCATTTAGTTATGCAATAAATTAAAATCGTATATTTGTTTAAGAGCGTTTGTATCATGCTGAGAGGAGTAAAATTTGTAATAATAAAAAAAGAAAACGTAAAATATATTTACCTTGAATACTGAAAACATATTTGAAAGGAAAGAGAAAAACAATTCTTGGAAATTACTTTCATTCTTTTTCATGAAATGACAAAGTTCTCTACCTAGTTTATGTGAAAAGGAATTGATGTTTTTCTTTAAAGAACGCTTGCTGAATATATATATATATATATATATATATATATATATATATATATATATATATATATATATATATATATATATATATATATATATATATATATATATATATATATATATATATATATATATATATATATATATATATATATATATATATATATATATATATATATATATATATATATATATATATATATATATATATATATATATATATATATATATATATATATATATATATATATATATATATATATATATATATATATATGAAAATAAAAACTTACCGAATCTTTATTTTTTTCAAACCGAATATTTATTTTTTTGAAGCCGAATCTTAATAGCAATTAATGCTATATATATTATATATATATATATATATATATATATATAATATATTATATAATTATATATATAAATATATATATATATATATTATATATATATATATATATATATATATATATATATATATATATATATATATATATATATATATATATATATATATATATATATATATATATATATATATATATATATATATATATATATTATATATATATATATAGGCACAAGTCCTTTTGAGGAAGCCATTTCTGGAAAAAAAAATGGAAAATATCCCAAATCGTAGAAATGGAAAAGTAGTCGACAATATCATCATCACTCACGGGTCGGGGGGTACGGGGGCAGAGCCCCCATTAGACATATGCTGGGTATAATACCCAATTTAAGTTTTTTAGCCCAAAAATTCTCGCAAAAAACCCTTTTTTTAAACATCTTACTTTGAACCCCAGTAAAAATTTTGTGGATCCTCAAATTGCACCTTACACCCAAAATATAGAGGCTACTTGGAGTTTACTTAAATATAAAAATTAAAAAAGTATATATATATATATATATATATATATATTTTTTTATTATTTTCAATTTTTTTTCAGAAATGGCTTCCTCAAAAGGACTTGAACCATATATATAATATATATATATATATATATATATATATATATATATATATATATATATATATATATATATATATATATATATATATATATTATATATAATATATATATATATATATCTTACATTACTTACATCTTGCATTCACTTCCAGATTAGGCGCGTTAGCCTTTTAATCGGGCTAGAATTGCTCTCCATCTTTCTCTCTCCTCCAGAACACCTGCATGCATCAGTTCTCTCATCCGAGTCATCTGATAACTTCTTAGTGAGGCTTATGCTGCCATTCCACCTCTTCTTGGGTTTTCCTTTTGATACTATGCCCTTAGACCTCTACTTTTATCTCTTTTATTCACTATTCCTTCCTGCATTCTCTCTACGTGTACCTACCATCTCAACCTCACTGTACAATTTTGTTAATCATAGGTTTTACCCCTATATTTTTATGATTCTCTTGTTTCTGAATCTAACCACCCTGGTTTTTCCTGCAGTACCCCATACTACTTTGGTTTTCGTCATTTATATTCTATTTTCATCTCTCGTTTTCATACACCAGTATCCACACCAAACAGTATTGGTATCAGAACTCTTTCAAAGATGACCCTCTTCCCCTCCACTCCCATCAGAGTGTCTTTAAAGACAGGGTATACCGCCCTTACTGGTATACCGTATTATTCTTGTTATCTCCAGCAAACCTCCTTTTTCTTCCGAATATTCCTCAAAGATATTTATATCTTTCCACATTTTTATTTCTTTTCCCTTAATTAATCTCCACCCTCAATCAACTCTTTCCCTCCACACGACTCACTATCATTATCTCTGTTTTATCGACATTTATACCTATTAAACCAGCTTATTTTTACTTGTTTGAGAAACATTATCACCTCTCTCAGCTTATTCTCATGTTTGCTTCGACATGCCAGATCATCTGCGTACCCCGTGATACCTCTGCCAAGGTTCTGATTTTTCCCTCACTTCTCTTGTTACCATTTCCAAATATATGCCTATATATATATATATATATATATATATATATATAATATATATATATATATATATATATATATATATATATATATATATATATATATATATATATATATATATATATATATATATATATATATATATATATATATATATATATATATATATATATATATATAATATATATATATATATATATATTCAATTTCCCTCCAATTTTACCTTAAAATGAGGAAGGGAAATATCATTAATTACTCATTTTTAATGATTTCAAAAACAGAAAACAATTTCATAGTAAACAAACACATTAAGCTAATGTCAACACAGTTTTCCACATATTTTAGTATCCCAGTTTTATTTTTATTCTTTTTTTAATTAAACAAGCTTCTGCAGTATAAATACAATTCGGTCTAAATCTGGTTTCATTTGACTATATTTGATCAATC
>SEYY01024327.1:5000-10000 GCA_009176605.1 Armadillidium nasatum | reverse complement strand
TCGTAAACTTCATAAAATCTTAGTAAAATCTTCATAAAATTTTTGTAAAATATTCATAAAAATTATTCATAAAATATTCATAAAATCTTTGTAAAATCTTCGTAAACTCTTTATAAAATCTTAGCAAAATCTTCCTAAAATATTCATAAAATCTTCGTAAAATCTATGTAAATCTTCATAAAATCTTCATAAAACCTTCATTCTTCATAAAATCTTCACAAAACCTTCGTAAAATCTTCATAAATTTTTCATATGCAAGTCATTGAAAGTAAGCAAAATATCATTGATTAAATTAAGGAAAAAACCTCTTTAGATGAATCATATTTTGAAACTTTTACACTCATCCTATATATTTAGACCAGCAAATTTTCTTTTATAGTTCCGCCTACTTATGCGTAATGTCTCGCCCATTCGTAATTTATTTCATATAGTTAAAAGTTTCAGGTTCTAGGTCACTCTTTTATGCATTGCAAATCTCTAGTTTGTCTAATACCCTGGTGATGCTAACTACCATGTATAGTAAATTAATAATTGAGATAAAGTCAAAAATAAATCTATTCTTGACCACGCCCATATCACACCAGAAAAACTCAATTGAATTCTTCTATCTGATCCCCAATTCTTATTTTCCTAATATTTTAATGATACCATTGGTTTCTTTTTTCACCTTTTATATATTTAACATTTAAATTTCAAGTTAATTATTGATCAAAATATATAAAGGAATTATATGTGAAACTGTGTATTTAAATTCCTTCCCATGCATAGGTAAGTGAGGGGAAAGGGGGAAGGAGGTCATTTAGACAGAGGACATCTTTAGATGATAACAATATTAGTTTGCATAAATTTAAACATGTCTCCTATTATTTCTCTAGTAAATAAAAAAACTTCCTGAATTGTTTAAACAGGAACTTGAAGATCTGAATCAGAAAACCAAAATCACGCCACCCCAGATGCTTGCTCTTTATAGGGGTGTTATTCGCCCCTGTATGGAGTATGCTTAACACATCTGGGGTGCTTTCACTCATACGGCTCTCCTGCTCTTATTAATACTCTCCAATCTCTTTCTGCCCGTCGAATTGTTTCGTCATTCCCTCTATACTATCGGTATTATAATGGACATCGCTCTTCTATACTCTCTCGTCGCATACCTCCTCCATTGACAAGATCTCAATCTTACATATACTCTACTGGTAAAGTCTGGAACACACTCCCTTTGTCTGTTTTCAGAACTTCCTTTGACTTGCATACTTTCAAACGCCGTGTATCTGGACAAATCGGTGTCCATCAATCAGCATAGATTTCTTCCGACTCCGGTGAAAATTTGGTAGGTCTCCGGCCTTTGCCCACCATAGGATATATATATATATATATATATATATATATATATATATATATATATATATATATATATATATATATATATATATATATATATATATATATATATATATATATTAATTAAGATATTATTAAGCTTGGTATCTTACTTTAAAAAGCTCCTTTTACAAAACAGTGGCTAACAAACATAGAGACACAAATACACAAATACACAAATTCACAAACACACAAATGCACAAATACACAAAACAAACAAAATATATTCGTTGAAGAACAAGAAAGTCTTACAAGTATTTTTTTAATTGAAGCTTTTCTTTGGTCTTTTAATGTTAAGTTTCTTACTACTTATCCTTTGTATTTTCGTCCTAATTAGGTTGCGCTTTCATATTCTCCGATACTTTCTCTCTTTTTCTCTCTTTGTATGTATGTATGTATGTATGTATGTATGTATGTATGTATGTATGTATGTATGTATGTAGGTAGGTAGGTAGGTAGGTAGGTAGGTATGTATGTATGTATGTATGTAGGTAGGTAGGTATGTAAGTATGAATGTAGGTATGTATTTATTTATGTATTTATGGATTATATATATATATATATATATATATATATATATATATATATATATATATATATATATATATATATATATATATATATATATATATATATATATATATATATATATATATATAAATATTTATATATGTGTATGTGTATGTGTGTGTACGTGTGTGTGTGTGTGTGTGTGTGTGTGTGTGTGTGTGTGTGTGTGTGTGTGTGTGTGTGTGTGTGTGTGTGTGTAATGGTCGAATCCGAATTCGAAATTTTTTCATGGATTCGGATTCAAGAAGTTAAAAATAAGCTGGACGTCGGATTCTTTCTGATTCGAATCTGGATCCGAGAAATTCGGTAATCACCTGAATTCGGATTCGATTCGGATTCGAAGGTTTCGGATTCGAATTCAGATTCTCGAAATTCGAAACACATCTGGATTCGAATGTTCCATATTCGGATTCGGATTCGAATCCTTTCATTTACAATACCAAAATTTAAACAATGTGTTCACCGAAATACGTGACATGTCTTCGAGAACATTTATGTCACAAGAACTTTTATGTCACAAAAATCATTATTGTACCCTAAGAAACAAAATTTAGTAAATGGCTATTCAAGTTTATAAGGAAAAAAATTTCAGGCTTAGTTGAACTGAAAGAATATGGAATGTTGGTTTCCATCCCAGAGGGAATCACCACCGATATGCGCTCTACACACTCAGATCGATCCCTCCCATGGAAGCAATTAAATGTCATTCCACGGGAAATCCAAAAAGTACGCCCGAAATGCCACAAATGTTTCCACCCAATGGGCGGGTACCTCTCCAGCGAGAAACTTGAAAAGATGGAAGCGAATACAAAGATAAAGTGATCGGACGTTCGAACCTAGAGAAGAATAAAGCATAACAGTATAAAGAAATGGTACAATGTTAAGAAAAGGTCTAAAATATAGGATTAATCTCCAAGATGATCAGAGATACCAGTAGAGAGCTGCACAATCAACTCAAAGATTATTTTGGATAGAGAAATGGAAGAAAAGTTTCCCAGCTGTATTTTGAGAACTCAAAGAAAGTCATTGACTGTGGTAAACTCTGAAATCAACCAAACTAATGATTTCATAGGAAGGAAAAGAAGAAAGAATGTACTCTAGTTTAGAGTCTAACTAGTGAATGAATTTAGAATAGTCAGTATAGTTAGGAGAATAAACAGAACAAATGAATATATATATATATATATATATATATATATATATATATATATATATATATATATATATATATATATATATATATATATATATATATATATATATATATATATATATATATATATATATATGCTATTGGCATTTGATTTAAATATCAAGGCGAAGTTTCTTTAATTTTTAAATCTGAATCTTGTCTTTCTCAGACCCCTCATTCAATTGCTCTCTCAAAAGTATAGGGTAGCTTGTTGTTTCCTATTCTTATATTTACATAAATTTTTTATATGATTAATTCAAATAAAGAAACATCAAGTGAATTTATTTCGAAAAGGGTAATGAGGGAATGCCGTATTTTGTAAGAAACGCTTTACTGATGGACTTCATTCCCTTCTCTCTGACTCATGGTTCTCTGATCTTTCGGTAAATCTCTTCCTGTGACTCTAGACATATCAAAAGCCTTCGATAGAGCTTTGCACGAAGGTTTGATTAATAAACTTCCTCCTCCGGTATATATCAATCTCTTTGTAGCTGTCTGAATGATTTCCTTTCCGGTAGTTCTATGGCAGCTGTTGCAGACGGCCTTCGTTCATCCTTTAAATCTGTTAAAAGTGATGTTCTTCATGGGACTAATTTCATCACTAATCCACGCCGTAGCATATGACTCTATCTACCCTCCATTACCCCTTTTAATTTTGAAGTTCATCACTCCTTATTAAGTATCATTAGGAGTGTAGCCCTTTAACAGCTAAACTCTGATAAATGTTTAATTTCTTATTGGAGCCGAAAACATGATTTTTTTTCAATGCTTAAACCTCAGTTCCTCCATTTTTGTACTCTACATAATATTCCACACAACTAAGACGTCTTCTAAAACTCACAACTCAAGCCCTCATACATTCTTAATATTTGTGCTGTTTCTCTTTCTAATAATCTTTCTTGGAAGGATAACATTATTTCTCTTTCTAAACAAGCTTCTAAGAGGTTGATTGTTTTCAGGTACCTTTGAAATTTTTTTACGTCACACTACTTGCTTGCTTTTTACAGGCGTTGTTCTTCCAAGTATATGGAACATAATTCGCATATCTTGGGTGATTACACTCAACAGATCTTCTTGAAAAGGTTGAATCTATGGATTTTCGTCTTATCAACCTTTTCGCTCTTACTACCTCTCTCCGGTTACCTTTTTACCCTTGAATTGTTGTTTCACACTCGATATAATCGCAATTAAATAGGACACGGCTCTTCAGAACTCTTCAGTCGCACAACTCCTCCAATGAGAAGGGAACGTATGAAACGCCTTTTCACACAGTATCTTCATTTCTCTATCTAACTCCCTGACATCTGAAATAAACATAATGCTCAATCATACGTCTTCTCTTATGGTAAAGTCTGGAACTCATTCCCTTTATCTATTTTCCCAACCTCTTTTGACTTTCATACTTTCAAACGCCGTATATCGGGGCATGTTGGCTTTCAATTTGGTCCTTCCCGTAAATTTTCCGACTCCGGGGGAAATTTGTAGGCTTCTGGCCTTTGACCAACAGATTGTATATATATATATATATATATATATATATATATATATATATATATATATATATATATATATATATATATATATATATATATATATATATATATATATATATATATATATATATATATATATATATATATATATATATATATATATATATAACAGAAATGACAGGATAGAAAAGTGTTCTTAAAATAAGAGCTAAAAGTTAGTTTAAATTTCACTTGCTACACTGCAAAAAGTTGTCCTAACGAATCGTTGGGACAAGTGGCAAAAAAAAAAATTGTCACAACAAAATTTTTGTCAGTTATTTTCTTATTAAAAAATAAATCGGTGAAGCGAGTTTCTTATGCTTAACATG
>SEYY01024326.1:12500-17539 GCA_009176605.1 Armadillidium nasatum | reverse complement strand
AACTCCCTACCGGCCGAGTCACTGGCGTGGGCGCTAAGTCCTAATACGAACCGAGGGTGCTTGCGACGGCTGCTGTTCTTAGGCCTCGACCGTTCGCTCAACCCTTACTGTCCTCGTCTTCTTCGTCTCTGGACAGCGGTCGCTGGACTTAGGGTGTTCTTCTTAGCTTCACCCCCTCGCCTACGCTCACTCGGTGAGGGAACTCCCTGCGAAAAAACACTAAACCGCTGGCGGATGCCGCTCTCACGTGTGGTTTTGCTGAGAGAGGCGCACCAAACTCCCTACCGGCCGAGTCACTGGCGTGGGCGCTAAGTCCTAATACGAACCGAGGGTGCTTGCGACGGCTGCTGTTCTTAGGCCTCGACCGTTCGCTCAACCCTTACTGTCCTCGTCGTCTTCGTCTCCGGACAGCGGTCGCTGGACTTAGGGTGTTCTTCTTAGCTTCACCCCCTCGCCTACGCTCGCTCGGTGAGGGAACTCTCTGCGAAAAACCACTAAACCGCTGGCGGATGCCGCTCTCACGTGTGGTTTTGCTGAGAGAGGCGCACCAAACTCCCTACCGGCCGAGTCACTGGCGTAGGCGCTAAGTCCTAATACGAACCGAGGGTGCTTGCGACGGCTGCTGTTCTTAGGCCTCGACCGTTCGCTCAACCCTTACTGTCCTCGTCGTCTTCGTCTCTGGACAGCGGTCGCTGGACTTAGGGTGTTCTTCTTAGCTTCACCCCCTCGCCTACGCTCACTCGGTGAGGGAACTCCCTGCGAAAAAACACTAAACCGCTGGCGGATGCCGCTCTCACGTGTGGTTTTGCTGAGAGAGGCGCACCAACTCCCTACCGGCCGAGGCAGGCGGACGCGGTACGCACTTTAGCTCTTGTCTTAGATGCGTCCCGAGGTCGCCTCCTCCTCACAAGTCCCTCCGAAACCGACCTAGGGAAAATCTGGCACTAGGCGCTAGCTTTAGGAAAGTATCCTGTCGCGTCTTAGCCCGACCTTCCCATCGAGAGCGTTCGATTTCTTCGAGGACCCTTCCGAAACTTAACAACTGGCGACGGACTCTCACATCTTCGGCGCTTGCCCCTCCTGACAGAGGGGCTCCTTCCGCGGTTTCGAGAGCGGGATGGTCATTTTTCGTTCCCTAATTCCACTAGAGAGGGTCGAGTTCCGAAGCTTTTCGAACTTTATGAACCGCTCTCACGTGTCGTTTTGCTGAGAGAGGCGCACCAAACTCCCTACCGGCCGAGTCACTGGCGTGGGCGCTAAGTCCTAATCCGAACCTTAGGGTGCTTGCGACGGCGTCGGCGGCTGCTGCTCTTAGGCCTCGACCGTTCGCTCGACCCTTACTGTCCTCGTCGTCTTCGTCTCTGGACAGCGGTCGCTGGACTTTAGGGTGTTCATCTTAGCTTCACCCCCTCGCCTGCGCTAGCTCTGTGAGGGCACTCTCTGCGAAAAACCAAGTTCTTAAGGCTAAGTCGCTGGCGCTTGCCGCGCTCACGAGGGATTTCGCTGAGAGAGGCGCACCAACTCCCTACCGGCCGAGGCAGGCGGACGCGGTACGCACTTTAGCTCTTGTCTTAGATGCGTCCCGAGGTCCCCTCCTCCTCACAAGTCCCTCCGAAACCGACCCTAGGGAAAATCTGGCACTAGGCGCTAGCTTTAGGAAAGTATCCTGTCGCGTCTTAGCCCGACCTTCCCATCGAGAGCGTTCGATTTCTTCGAGGACCCTTCCGAAACTTAACAACTGGCGACGGACTCTCACATCTTCGGCGCTTGCCCCTCCTGACAGAGGGGCTCCTTCCGCGGTTTCGAGAGCGGGATGGTCATTTTTCGTTCCCTAATTCCACTAGAGAGGGTCGAGTTCCGAAGCTTTTCGAACTTTATGAACCGCTCTCACGTGTCGTTTTGCTGAGAGAGGCGCACCAAACTCCCTACCGGCCGAGTCACTGGCGTGGGCGCTAAGTCCTAATCCGAACCTTAGGGTGCTTGCGACGGCTGCTGTTCTTAGGCCTCGACCGTTCGCTCGACCCTTACTGTCCTCGTCGTCTTCGTCTCTGGACAGCGGTCGGTGGACTTTAGGGTGTTCTTCTTAGCTTCACCCCCTCGCCTACGCTCGCTCGGTGAGGGAACTCCCTGCGAAAAAGCCACTAAACCGCTGGCGGATGCCGCTCTCACGTGTGGTTTTGCTGAGAGAGGCGCACCAAACTCCCTACCGGCCGAGGCAGGCGGACGCGGTACGCACTTTAGCTCTGCTCTTAGATGCGTCCCGAGGTCCCCTCCTCCTCACAAGTCCCTCCGAAACCGACCCTAGGGAAAATCTGGCACTAGTCGTTAGCTTTAGGAAAGTGTCCTGTCGCGTCTTAACCCGACCTTTCCATCGAGAGCGTTCGATTTCTTCGAGGACCCTTCCGAAAGCTTAACAACTGGCGACGGACTCTCACACCTTCGGCGCTTGCCCCTCCTGACAGAGGGGCTCCTTCCGCGGTTTCGAGAGCGGGATGGTCATTTTTCGTTCCCAAATTCCACTAGAGAGGATCGAGTTCCGAAGCTTTTCGAACTTTATGAACTCCCGAGAGAGGGGGCTAGTTCCGAGGTTTCTCAGCCGAAAGTTAGCTTTCGAGTCGCTCGCTAGGGGCCTTGGACACTTTAACACCTCGGACGCTAGTCCTAGCCGCGAGGATCAGCGACCTACGCTCGGCCAAGGCTACCGAGGTACGTCTCTCCTCTTAAGAAATCTTCCAAATTCGGAACTCGGGAAAAACTGGCACTGTATTTCGGAAATTTTTTTGGGAAAAAATTTTTTTATTATTAAAGATATGTGCGAGGGCATGCATTAGGAGTCTATTAAACCCGACTCCCCCGTGGGACCCAAAAATTTGGGTTCGCTCGGGAGACCCCCCTCCTGATAGAGGGATCGTTTCCGTTAAGATCCCTTCCGAAACATTACCCAAACGGGCTACGTTCAAAATTTTTCCGACCACCCCCTCGGAGAGACCTCTTTTTCCGACTCTACCGTAGCCGAAACGCCTAGAAAACGGGTCCCCAGGTGACCGACCAAAAATTTTCAGAGGGCTCGATTCCGCTAAGGACCGAAAATTTTTTAGAGTCAAAAAAATTTTTTTTCTAAGTCCACACGAGAAATTTTTTTTTCTTCTCAGGAATCCGCCTCGTTTATCAGCCTCTACCCTCTGCGAGCCGCCTAGAAAACGGGTCCCCAGGTGACCGACCAAAAATTTTCGGAGGGCTCGATTCCGCTAAGGAACGTAGCGAAAGCTCAAAAATTTTCGCACTTCACGTGGGGAGATGCCTCTCAAAACTGACCCTCGCCCCACGAAAATTTTTTGGAGTCAAAAATTTTTTCTAAGTCCACACACGAGAAATTTTTCTTTCTCAGGCATCCACCTCCCAAATGCCTCGTTTATCAGCCTCTACCCTCTGCGAGCCGCCTAGAAAACGGGTCCCCAGGTGACCGACCAAAAATTTTCGGAGGGCTCGATTCCGCTAAGGAACGTAGCGAAAGCTCAAAAATTTTCGCACTTCACGTGGGGAGATGCCTCTCAAAACTGACCCTCGCCCCACGAAAATTTTTTGGAGTCAAAAATTTTTTTTCTAAGTCCACACACACGAGAAATTTTTCTTTCTCAGGCATCCACCTCCCAAATGCCTCGTTTATCAGCCTCTACCCTCTGCGAGCCGCCTAGAAAACGGGTCCCCAGGTGACCGACCAAAAATTTTCGGAGGGCTCGATTCCGCTAAGGAACGTAGCGAAAGCTCAAAAATTTTCGCACTTCACGTGGGGAGATGCCTCTCAAAACTGACCCTCGCCCCACGAAAATTTTTGGAGTCAAAAATTTTTTCTAAGTCCACACACACGAGAAATTTTTTCTTTCTCAGGCATCCAGCTCCCAAATGCCTCGTTTATCAGCCTCTACCCTCTGCGAGTCGCCTACAGAACGGGTCCCCCCCAACCCGTTCCAAAAGTACAGAGGGCTCGATTCCGCTAAGGACCGTAGCGAAAACTCCCAAATTTTCGCACTTCACGTGGGGAGAGGCCTCTCAAAACTGACCCTCGCCCCACGAAAATTTCGTCGAGTCAACGGCGGGAGTAATCGAAACTCACTTAATGACACGAGAAATTTTTTCTTTCTCAGGCATCCAGCTCCCAAATGCCTCGTTTATCAGCCTCTACCCTCTGCGAGCCGCCTAGAAAACGGGTCCCCCCCAGGTGACCGACCAAAAATTTTCAGAGGGCTCGATTCCGCTAAGGAACGTAGCGAAAGCTCAAAAATTTTCGCACTTCACGTGGGGAGATGCCTCTCAAAACTGACCCTCGCCCCACGAAAATTTCGTCGAGTCAACGGCGGGAGTAATCGAAACTCACTTAATGACACGAGAAATTTTTCTTTCTCAGGCATCCAGCTCCCAAATGCCTCGTTTATCAGCCTCTACCCTCTGCGAGTCGCCTACAGAACGGGTCCCCCCCAACCCGTTCCAAAAGTACAGAGGGCTCGATTCCGCTAAGGACCGTAGCGAAAACTCCCAAATTTTCGCACTTCACGTGGGGAGAGGCCTCTCAAAACTGACCCTCGCCCCACGAAAATTTCGTCGAGTCAACGGCGGGAGTAATCGAAACTCACTTAATGACACGAGAAATTTTTTCTTTCTCAGGCATCCAGCTCCCAAATGCCTCGTTTATCAGCCTCTACCCTCTGCGAGTCGCCTACAGAACGGGTCCCCCCCAACCCGTTCCAAAAGTACAGAGGGCTCGATTCCGCTAAGGACCGTAGCGAAAACTCCCAAATTTTCGCACTTCACGTGGGGAGAGGCCTCTCAAAACTGACCCTCGCCCCACGAAAATTTCGTCGAGTCAACGGCGGGAGTAATCGAAACTCACTTAATGACACGAGAAATTTTTCTTTCTCAGGCATCCAGCTCCCAAATGCCTCGTTTATCAGCCTCTACCCTCTGCGAGTCGCCTACAGAACGGGTCCCCCCCAACCCGTTCCAAAAGTACAGAGGGCTCGATTCCGCTAAGGACCGTAGCG
>SEYY01024326.1:0-7500 GCA_009176605.1 Armadillidium nasatum | reverse complement strand
TTCCTTATTGTATGCCGTTTTTGCCACTGAAATTTCTACAAACGCAACAACCAACCACCTCCAAACCATCAGCACTACCACCACCACCACCACCACCTACACATCTACATCATTCCATAGCGCTTTGCGTTGTTACTTCGCGAGACCCGTGACGCCACGCCCTCGAAAAGGCGTTAGCCGGGGACTTAGGATCGACTAACCCTCGTTCAAACGCAGTTGACGAGGAACCCTTCTCCGCACGGCCCTCAGTGCTCTCAGTTGAGTGCTTGCTACTACCACCAAGATCTGCACCGGAGGCGGCTCCAGTCGGGCTCACGCCCTGACCTTCCGCGCTCACCCCCGCGCCCTCCTACTCGTCGAGGCTTCGAGACCCTATCCGAACCTTCTCAGGGACAGAGTAGGTAAGATTCGGTCTCCCTTGTTTAAGGGGAGTGAGGGCCGGTACTGCCCCGACGGTCGAGTATCGGGGATCGGCTTTAGCGCCATCCATTTTCAGGGCTAGTCGCTTCGGCAGGTGAGTTGTTACACACTCCTTGGCGGATGCCGACTTCCATGGCCACCGACCTGCTGTCATGAGCGACCAACGCCTTTCAAGGGTTCTGAATGAGCCGATACTTAGGCCCCTTAACTCGACTTTTGGTTCATCCCACAGCGCCAGTTCTGCTTACCAAAAATGGCCCACTTGGTACTCGGATTCTAGTAAAAACGGTAACAACAATGCTTCAGTGAAGAAAGCACGCTATTTCACCCATTTAGAGTTTGAGAATGGGCTGAGGAAATTTCATCCCCAAGGACCCCTAATCATTCTCTTTACCGGATGAAACTCCTTTATTTGCTAATGAGCACAAGCTATCCTGAGGGAAACTTCGGAGGGAACCAGCTACTAGATGGTTCGATAGGTCTTTCGCCCCTATGCACAGCTCCGACGATCGATTTGCACGTCAGAATCGCTACGGACCTCCACCAGAGTTTCCTCTGGCTTCATCCTGGCCAAGCATAGATCACCATCTTTCGGGTACTAAAATATGCGCTCAAAGAACCCGCCGCTCGTCCCTAGCCAGCGAACCGACGACCTCGAACGAACGCTTTTACGTTACGGCTGGGGCCTCAGCCACGCTGACGCCGACGCCGAGGCGACGACGACGACGAAGCGTCGACGAACCAACCGATGATGCGAGCGCGCCGAACGAAGGATGCGAACGGTTAAGCCTTAGCGGCAGGGAGGTCGCCTGCGAGCCCCGAGCCTGCGCCGTTCTCATACTTTATGGAAGACGAATCGAGGGGAAAGGTAGGGAGCCACCCTCCGCGGCGCCCCGACCACGACGACACGCCTACCCGCCCGCTTACTAGCGCGCGCACGAAACGCGCGCAGCAGCAGCAGCGAAAAGGATGCCGAAGAAGAAGGGGAACGACCGCGAAGGGGGATAAAGACTCCCCGCTAACGCACCCCGAACCGGATCGGCCCTATGAAGAAAAAATCGTTTTCACTTTCGTTTCGCCTTGGGGTTTAGCCAACCCTTTGACTCGCGCATATTCTAGACTTCTTGGTCCGTGTTTCAAGACGGGACGAGTAAGCTGTCGCAGTAAACCTACGCCGCGTATCGCGCTCGGGACGTTTAATCGGGGGCGCCTTCGCCTCTTCTCCGTAGGAGAAGAGGGAGAGGACGCCGACCCCGTCGCAGGCGCGATTTTGTCATGATTTCACCGTCCGAAAGGCCGTCAGACTGGAACGAGGCGGCCCCGCTAATCCCGCGATCCGGGGGCGCTACCGCCGCCGCCTTAGAAAGACGACAACGACGCCGATCCGAAACTGAAAGAAGCGGTTTCCCTGACCCTCGTGTCATCGACACCTCTCGAACGGCCGCGACGCCCTACTTCGGCCAGAAGAGCACCCCCCTTCCGCGCGCACGGAGGAAACGCCGGTCGCCTCGAGAGACCGGGAAACGAGTTCCGCGGCCTCAAGGGAGATCCGTTCAGTACGCTTTGCGACCCTCCGCCGCCAACGTCCGGGGCAGGTTGAATACCAGCCGTTCGGATACGAACGCTCACTCGCTTTAACCTCGTGGTAGTTTCACGCTCTTTTGAACTCTCTCTTCAAAGTTCTTTTCAACTTTCCCTCGCGGTACTTGTACGCTATCGGTCTCGTGGGAATATTTAGCCTTAGATGGAGTTTACCACCTACTTAGGGCTGCATTTTCAAGCAACCCGACTCTCGAGAGGAACCGGCGAGAGACGCGACGCGACGACCTTACGGGCCTTACACCCTCTATGGGCAATGAGACAACATTCAATAAAATACTTCAGGTCGCGCGAGCTCTCCACACGATTCCTCCCATACGCGGCAATCCCTCGCAGGCCCGTGACCCATCTAGTGGGGCGTGCCTGCAGGCTAACGCGCTGGGCTCCTCCCTTTTCAGTCGCCCTTACTCGGGGAATCCCTTTTGGTTTCTTTTCCTCCGCTTATTGATATGCTTAAGTTCTGCGGGTACTCTCCCTTGAAACAAGGTCGGCTTAGGCACGCGGGCGGCAGTGTGCTAACGAAACAGTCGACGCCAGTCGATGCACCCAGCGTCAGCAGCAGCGACCGCAGCAGCAAAAACGAGAAGAAGAACATATTGCGGAAGAAGCTGCTGCTTGTTGGCGTAGCCGGTGCACCTACTCTCGCCCGTTCGCATCACCCGATGTCCCTCTGATCACGCTATAGTAGTGCCTTATAGACGAGCGATAAGCTTGCACAAAAGCTTGTTGTTGTTTTTCTCCGCTAAAGAGGAGTAATCAAAGAGAACGCGACATTAGCGCGGGAACGTTCAAAATCGGAAAGGAACTTTATTATAATTACTTCTACTACTACTCATCCATCTTTTTTCCCGCTACTATCGTACGTATCCTTCTTTTTTGTGCGCTCACCCGCGAGGAGGAGGAAGAAGCAAGCCGCTTTTGTTTGTGGGAATGAGGTTACTAGTGGTGGCGAGACGGGATTTTCCACTTTTGCGATACTCTATCTCCGTTTACCGAAGGAGAGTGTGTGTGTGGAAAACGCCCGAGTTATTACGGAAACACTTTGATGTGGTTGGAGGCGCCCTTCACCAACCACCACACGACAACGCCACCATCTTCGCCCCAAAAAATAAATAAAAGCGAACCTGCCTGACTGCCTGCCTCCTTTTCAACGTGGTGTGAGGCTGAAGGAAGGTACTATTATTCAGTAGCGGTTATTTTTACTAGACGAGAGAGCAGTTTGCACAGCAAGCAAAAACAGGCGCCACACTGCTGCTGCTGCTGCTGCTTCCGTTCCGAAGACGTTCCACACTGTCGCGTATTCCTCTTTTCTTCCCCTTTATGAACGCGGAGAAAGCTCTTAAATGCATCTTCTCGCGATCGATTCCTCTTTTCGCCCGCCGCCACCTACGCCAACGCCGCTAGCTAGACAAAACGCGGCAATGACGTCGACGACGGCGAAGACGAAGTAAGAAGATCAGAGGCTTTTTATGTCTGTAAGGAATCGCGATCGTCCAGGATTTTTCGCGCGAGGAACGTTTTATTATTAGCTTGCGTAAAAAGAAGGTAGCGAGAAGAGGTTTGGGCTTGCTCTCTTACTACTCCCCTTCTTACTACATTATCTCTTTTCGTTCCTCAACGCTACGTACTTAAGGCGACGCAGGGACAGGATGCGTGCATATCTTTAACCTAATCGTCCCTACGAACGCCCAAGGCCTCTGCCTCCTACGCGAGCGCTTTTCCCGAAGGACGCACTACGGACGAGAGCTCGAGCCCGACACTTGTCAATTTTGGCTAACATTCGACGAACAGCCTCTTATATACGAGAGATCCAGCGACCAGCAGCAGTGTTTAAGTACCGCTACTACTCCAGTTTGCTCCCGTAAAAAGGCTAAGAACGTACCGACGAATATCTGGAAGGTCTGGGACTTTTTGTAGGGTAAGGTACAGGGGATCGAAAGCGGGAGCGGATACCATGGGTCGGAGACGAAGATGATACAGGAAAGGACCCGTAGCACGCACGTACGTACGAACTTTTGGTTCGTACGTACTTCGTGTACGCACCAACAATGCGCGTCGCACACGCAAAGAGAGTCAACAATCCTACTCCGTTCCCACTCCGACCTTGCCAGCACCGCCGTCGTTAGGGCTTTCGACCGGGACTCAACCTGCCCCCCCATAAATGTTAGCCGCAAAAGGTGCCGATGCCGAGACATCCCTTGCCTAATACGTCCAGGGTACTCGAACATCCCGCGAGAAGAACAAAGGAATGACAATTGAAACGCCGCGCTATCAGGGCGCTTTCAGGTCAGCCAGACGGGCAGTCCTGGGGCTGAGAGCTGTTAGGCCCCCCCCAACGTTTTCTTGCCTGCTAGAAACCTTGCCTACTTGCTCCCCTACACACGAAGCGAATCAGAGGTCTTGACTTAACTTGATTATTTGGGTTACCGACTCTTGATCAAGGGTGCCCGCCCCGGCGCGAGACAGGCGAAGGAGTATGCGCTTTTTCATTTTTTTTTTTAAAAAAGAAGAAGGCGCAACCCGCTGAGAGGGCGCTGTGGAGGTAATAATCGGAATAAAGAGCTCTTTTTGCTGCTGCTCAACAACCTCCATCCAACGAACCCTCTTCCGCCTTCTCGCTGTGGAACGGGCGCAATGTGCGTTCGACCTGTCGACTTTGACGTCGCTTGCTTGAACGGTCATTTCCGCATTTTGCAACGGTCTTCGTCGACCCACGAGCCAAGTGATCCTCTACCACGAGTCGTTATTAAAAACAGGTTTCCCTTTTTTCACCGCTTTTCAGCCTGGCGAAAATAGGTCTTTCGCCGAGACGATGCACAAACGAAGGACCTACCCGCGCAGACCTAATCTCGGTTACTTCGGGACGAAAGCCAGACTGGGGTCGAAAAGGAACTACTACTTTTGCCGCTGCTGCTGATGATGATGCTTCTGCCGCTGCCGCTCCTCTTTTGTAGTTGGTCTTTGTGCTTGCGAGGAAACGACAACGACAACAACAGCAACCAACGAACAACGAGACAGTCATCATCCCTTTTGCCTCTCGAACTCCCGAGAAAGTCTTTCGGAAAGGTTTGATGTTTTTCGTTCCCGTGAGAAAGGGTTTTCGCTAGTCGAAGGATTTGGGAACGGGGAGACATATCGGATCCTCTAAAAATCCTCCGACCGTTTGTAGCAGCGAGACAAAGAGAAAGAGTTTTACGTACCACCGTCTTCTGCGTTAGCGAGGAACCGCTTTTTTCTTCCGGTGGTACTGCTCTTTTCTATGCTAGGCTACGATGCGACTCCGGCGCCTTCGCCTTTGTTTTCAAAGGCAGGGTTGCTCGCCACACCCCTTTTTGGTCACAGTGCAAAGGCGTCTGCTCAATGTGTCTGGCTGTTCTTGCACAACACAACAATAACAACAATAGCGACAGAAATAAGCTCTCTGAGTTTTCGGGCATCAAAGTGTGTAAGAAGAAGAAGAAGGCACAGAAAACTGGTACCCCTCCTTTTTTTTAATTAAATTTTGCTTGAGGATGAAATAATGCTCATTAGTCATCATCATCCAATTGGTTATGCATACGGGTCTGACTTTATTTATTTATTGGTTAAAAATGTGTCTGGCTGTTCTTGAACAGCACAACAATAGCGACATAAACAAGCTCTCTTAGTTTTTGGGCAACAAAGTGTGTAAGAAGAAGAAGAAGGCACAGAAAACTGGTACCCCTCCTTTTTTTATTAATTAAATTTTGCTTGAGGATGAATAATGCTCATTAGTCATCATCATCCAATTGGTTATTCGGGTCTGACTTTATTTATTTATTGGTTAAAAAAAAGCATAAAACGGTAATGATCCTTCCGCAGGTTCACCTACGGAAACCTTGTTACGACTTTTACTTCCTCTAAATAATCAAGTTCGGACATCTTTCCGTCAGCCTAGGGTGCCGGCGACCGCCCCCGCCGAAGCGGAGTTTGGGATACGAGCCGACGGCTACCGAAGGCGCCAGTCCGATGCCCTCACTGAATCATTCAATCGGTAGTAGCGACGGGCGGTGTGTACAAAGGGCAGGGACGTAATCAGCGCAAGCTGATGACTTGCGCTTACTGGGAATTCCTCGTTCATGGGAAACACTTACAATCCCCAATCCCAATCGGGTAGGGGTTTCAACGGGTTACCCGCTCCTTTCGGAGGGGGAGGGCACGTTGATCCCTACATTGTAGCGCGCGTGCTGCCCAGGACATCTAAGGGCATCACAGACCTGTTATTGCTCTCTCTCTTGCGGCTGGACGCCGCCGATCCCTCTAAGAAGATATTGCGACGGACGCCCCTCGCAGAGCCCCAACGCGCGAGGCAAGACGAGGACCCCGAACACCGCCGCCGCGCAGGCCCCAAGCTAAACCGCGCCGCGCGCGCGCCGTGCGAAGAAATAGCGACGGAGCGTCGCGACGAAGACGACGAACGACGACGAATACCGCCCCACCACCACCGACGAGCGATGATAGCGGAGACGGCCGCCGACGTCGAAGACCTACCGCCGCGAACGCGAACCGCGCGCCATGCCCCCCGCAGCAGCAGCGACGACAGCGACGCGACCGCGAAGGAACGACGACGGGTCGAAGCGACCCCCGCCCGAAAACCCCGCGGATGGAAACCCGTCTTGGGAGTCGATCCGCCGACTAGTTAGCAGGATAGAGTCTCGTTCGTTATCGGAATCAACCAGACAGATCGCTCCACCAACTAAGAACGGCCATGCACCACCAACCACCGAATCGAGAAAGAGCTCTCAATCTGTCAATCCTTCCAGTGTCTGGGCCTGGTGAGGTTCCCCGTGTTGAGTCAAATTAAGCCGCAGGCTCCACTCCTGGTGGTGCCCTTCCGTCAATTCCTTTAAGTTTCAGCTTTGCAACCATACTTCCCCCGGAACCCAAAGACTTTGGTTTCCCTGGGGCTCCCCGTCGAGTCGTGGGAATGACGCCGACGGATCGCTAGTTGGCATCGTTTATGGTTAGAACTAGGGCGGTATCTGATCGCCTTCGATCCTCTAACTTTCGTTCTTGATTAATGAAAACATTCTTGGCAAATGCTTTCGCAGTAGTTAGTCTTGCGACGGTCCAAGAATTTCACCTCTCGCGCCGCAATACTAATGCCCCCGTCTGTCCCCGTTAATCATTACCTCGATTCCGAAAAACCGGGCTGAAAAAGGCAGGATCGAGGTCCTGTTCCATCATTCCATGCGCTACCATTCGGGCATAAATATTTTAGCCTGCTTTGAGCACTCTAATTTTTTCAAAGTGAACTTGTCGGCCACGCGGGACACTCGGTAAAGAGCACCCCGTGAGAACCGACGGCTTTTGTAACTACGAAGCCGGGCAGTGAACCACCGGGCGCGCTTACCCTTCCAGGAGCGAAAGGCGCCGCCGCGGAGCTTTAGCCCCCCCGTTTTTTATCGCCCCGAACGACGGGATCTACCCGAGAGGAGGAAGACAGAGAGAGGCGAAGGAAAG
>SEYY01024325.1:127500-135000 GCA_009176605.1 Armadillidium nasatum | reverse complement strand
GATTTTGATTTTGATTTTGCATCTTCTCAGAGAAAGAAATTTGCAGGAATGAAGAGAGAATGAAGACATAGGTGACGGGGTTCGAAGAAAAGAATACGTAATTAAAATATATAAAAATTAAAAAAAAAAAGTTTAGTAAAAATAAGTTTAGCATGTAGTAAATGGAATTATATTTAGAATGAAAAGATTTTAATTTTCTAAGGGAATTACTGCAATTCACTTACTATAAAAAATGTTTTATGAATGTTTAAGGATTATTTTTGAATGTTATCAATATTTTATTACATGTTTGAAGCAAAACTTTGATTCTTTCTCAGTGTTTATTTTTTAAGGTTTGTTAAAACAAACTACGTGCAAAGGCTTTTGGAAAATAATTGTAGTCTATAATGATAGTATAATAAATTAACATTAGTTAGAAATATCATATTTTATTTTATTTAATTTCATGTAATTGACATTTCAAGATTCCATTTCAATGGTAAAATCTGTAACACTCCCATTATCTATTTTCTCAAATTTCCTTTGACTTGAACACTTTTTCTTTCTCTCTACCGAGTATCGGCAAATCTCGGTCCTTTATTTGGTCCTAGTTTTTGATTTTTCCCAAGTTTTGTGAAATCTGGAAGACCTGTGGCCTATATATATATATATATATATATATATATATATATATATATATATATATATATATATATATATATATATATATATATATATATATATATATATATATATATATATATATATATATATATATATATATATATATATATATATATATATATATATATATATATATATATATATATATATATATATATATATATATATATATATATATATATATATATATATATATATATATATATATATAAATATGTGTGTGTGTGCATGTGTGTGTGTATGCAATTCAAAAAACACTAAAAGCAGTCTTTTCATGTCTGCTTATCAAGCTGAAACGTTGTCCTTATTGTGTTTTAAGGTGGTTTTAAATGTATATATATATATATATATATATATATATATATTATATATATATATATATATATATATATATATATATATATATATATATATATATATATATATATATATATATATATATATATATATATATATATATATATATATATATATATATATATATATATATATATATATATATATATATATATATATATATATATATATATATATATATATATATATATATATATATATCTATATATATATATATATATATATATATATATATATATATATATATATATATATATATATATATATATATATATATATATATATATATATATATATATATATATATATATATATATATATATATATATATATATATATTATATATATATATATATATATATATATATATATATATATATATGTATAATATAAAAGGATGTTTACTAAAGCTTGAAGATTTAAAAGAAAAAGTATCAGTGGTCAAGTTACTTAGATGTTTACCACAAAATTCCAAAAAGTTTCTGGGTTAAGTTTTGCAAATAGAAAGTTTGATAAAGAGAAGTCTTCTTCCATTAAGCGAATGATAAATAAAAAAAATAGAATAAATCAAATTATAACAAAATGAAAAAAAAATATAGAATAACTATTAGAAAAGAAACTAAATGAATGACTTTGAGAAATGAAAATAAAATTATAAACAAATAAAAGTATAAAAAAAAAAAATATTTATTTTTCGGGGATAAAACATAAAAAAAAGGGAAGTGTTTTTTAAAAAGATTTTTTCTTTTTTTTTTTATTCATAAAAACTTTTCAATATTTCAATTGCAAATCTTAGGGTAAGCGCGGGAAAAAGATTTTACCGAAGACTTTTCAATACAAACTTTCTTTTTTTTTTTTTTTTTTTCTTTTTTCAGTCCTTTTTTTTAGCTTATTTTTAGAGATTTTCTGGGGTTCTTTTTGACTCTTTTTCTCAATCTTTTGAATTTATTGAAAATTTTTGCATATATAATAAGCCACCTTAAAATAAAGTTCCATCAATTTCCTCTGTTCTCGAGGTTTTTAGTAGAATAATTATAATAAAAAAAAAAAAAAAAGAAATAAACTACATTTATAAATATATAATATATATTATATATATATATATATATATATATATATATATATATATATATATATATATATATATATATATATATATATATATATATATATATATATATATATATATATATATAGATAGATAGATAGATAGATAGATAGATAGATAGATAGATAGATAGATAGATAGTGTAGTGATAATTTTATTCCAACTATTCCTGCTTTTTTTTTCCCCCAACGTGCTAATTTTGTTTTTGTTTCTTTCAAAGGATTTGAAGTTGAAATTGAATAAGTTATGCAGGGAAAATGTGTGAATCTAACTCTGTCTCCTAGCAGTAAATTTACCTGTCAAGTTGAGACTTTGAATAAGATATCTTTCCTTGATTTGGAGATCGGTAGAAGGATAATTTGACTATAAAGATTTTTAGAAAACCTAGTCATTAGGTCTCATTCATCCATTACTTTTCTTATCAGCTTAAATATATAAAATGTTCATTATATTTGGTCAGTTTTTGAGAACCTTTTGGCTGTCGGATTCTCAATTTATTAATTTTGAAATTAAAAGTATTTTTTAACATTTTCAATAGAGTTGGATACCCATCTGGATTTATCTCCAATGTTTTTAAAAAGTTCAAATCAAAAGTTTTATAAATTTTAGCTGTCTAAAATGTAATTTCAATGTAGAGTCACATTATTAGGATATAATTCTCATTCACTCAAAGAAATTATTACTCAGGATGCTAATTTTGAAATTTTGATCATATTTAGGGACCCGATTTCCAAATATTGGAATCTTTAACAATTCTCGAATGTAGAACAACAAAACAAAATTTTAGTGAAATTTTCAACTCTGACAACTTTTTTTGAAGTGGAAATTTGCGATTTTATCACCACGCCCTTCTAATATATATATATATATATATATATATATATATATATATATATATATATATATATATATATATATATATATATATATATATATATATATATATATATATATATATATATATATATATATATATATATATATATATATATATATATATATATATATATATATATATATATATATATATATATATATATATATATATATATATATATATATATATATATATATATATATATATATATATATATATATATATATATATATATATATATATATATATATATATATATATATATATATATATATATATATATATATATATATATATATATATATATATATATATGAAAGGTGTCCCACTCTCTCTCACTGCCTCAGATATGCTCTTATAGGTATCAGAGTAGTTTTCATAATTTAATAAAATTAACGACGAACAAACCTTGTTGTGTGAGAATCGTGCTGACGTCACAACAAGTGTTGAAATTGATCGCAATTAGATTCAATGCATAAATGCTCATTGCTTTTCCATGTTACGAAAGGTTGTCGTGTGTCACAGCGTCATTGTCTTTCAGTTGCATAAGAGTAAGTGGTTTGTTGCTCTATTGGTTTATATTGCTTTCAGCATGTCACATAAGAAGAAATCCGGCGGGGTTACGTCAGGCGACCGTGGTGGCCGAATTATGACCAATACCTTGATGTCTATAAGCGAGTACCTAGAGCTGATTGCGAATATATATATATATATATATATATATATATATATATATATATATATATATATATATATATATATATATATATATATATATATATATATATATATATATATATATATATATATATAATATAATATAATAGAAATATTCATTCAATCTCCGGCAAGTACATCTTAATTAAGATTGTTAAAATTAAAGAATTTGTTGTCATAGCAACAGATTAAGAATATTTTTTCCACAGATTTATCGTTATAAGAAATAATAATAATAATAATAATAATAATAATAATAATAATAATAATAATAATAATAATAATATAAATAATATTAAATAATAATATAATAATAATAATAATAATAGATATTAAAAATAATAGTAATAATAATAATAAAAATAATAATGATAAATATTGAAATAATTAAAAATAATGATAATAACAGTAATAAAAAAGAATAAATAAATAAATAAAAATTATAAATTTTAGACGTCAATTGGTCTAATTTCTTTTCACAATTCTCATATTTAGAATTTTGAAAAGTTTTTTTTTTACATATTTCAATTTTATATTCATATAAATTTTGAAGTAGAGCTTAATTCCTTTCAAGAATTTGCATATATATATATATATATATATATATATATATATATATATATATATATATATATATATATATATATATATATATATATATATATATATATATATATATATATATATATATATATATATATATATATATATATATATATATATATATATATATATATTAGGGATGGAGCGATACCAAAATTTTACCGATACCGATATACCTATACCGATACCGGTATCGGAAAATATGCCGATACTGAAAATTTTTACCGAATACCGATACCGATACCGGTATCGGAAAATATGCCGATTTTTGCCGATACTACTACCGATACCGATACTTTACTCTTATACAAAAAATTTACCGATACCGATACCGGATATCGAAAATATGCCGATACTTGCCGATACCGATACCGATACCGATACTTCACTCCATCCCTAATATATATATATATATATATATATATATATATATATATATATATATATATATATATATATATATATATATATATATATATATATATATATATATATATATATATATATATATATATATATATATATATATATATATTCCTACTTCATTAATGATCTTCTCAGCTGCTCATCTAACCCTGTCCACTCAACCCTCCATTGTTCTACTCATTTCAAATATGTTCTCTCTTTTGCATTTAGAGTTGCCTCTCATCTCATCTGTACAATTCCATTCTTGCTGATCTGATTAGAATTTCCCAGTTGGATCTTCTCAACCTTGTGAAATTCAACTCTTAAAAACTCAACTTCTTGAAATTTCCCTCTCAAAGACATCTCATAACTTTTCTATTTTTTTCGATGGTTCTCCCATCTCTCCTGTTGACAATCTAAACATCCTTGGCCTTCACATAAACAAAAATATGTCTTGGAAACTTCTTATCACAATGGTTGCTAGGGCGGCTTCAAAGAAGCTGGGAGTTCTGTTTAGACTGCGAGAATTTTTTTCTTCCTCGCAGTTACTCCAATTATACAAGGGTCTCATCCGCCCTTGTATGGAGTACTGCTCTCATATCTGGGGAGGCTCAAGTTTTACCCGTTTTTTGGATAAGATTGTGTCAAAGGCTAAAAGACATAAATTGTTCCGCTCTTTCTAATTCACTTGACCCTTGAGGGAACTGTCCACTCGTATGCCTCCGCCTTTACGGCGGCCTATTAGCACAAGGGTGCATTGCCTTTTGTGTGGACATAGGCACTTCCAGGTTTATCCTTTGTGGTGTTTACTTCTTTTCAGCCACCACTGTTTTGTGGAATTCTCTCCAATCTTTTTTATTTTGAGCCGAATTTAATCTCAATTACTTTATAGCCTACGTCTGTGCTCACCTACGAAATTTGCGTTAGGTGGGACTTGTAGGGTTTTTCTTATTCTCTTATTGATCTAACACACCCTCCTTGAATAGGGCTTTGCCCATGAGTGATGGTGGCATATATATATATATATATATATATATATATATATATATATATATATATATATATATATATATATATATATATATATATATATATATATATATATATATATATATATATATTATATATATATAAATATATATAAATATAATATATATATATATATATATATATATATATATATATATATATATATATATATATATATATATATATATATATATATATATATATATATATATATATATATATATATATCCAAATCCCCTTTTCTTCATTACAGAAAGATCATGCCAGCTATATAACACATAATTTCACCGATATTACCGTTAAAAGGAAGAATTGGAATTTTTAAATGGGATCTTAAGTCTTGGAAGTCAATTCTTAGTAATTCTTTTTTGTGGAGTTAATGATGCAAATTCTCAAACATGTAACAAATTGTATCAGTTCTTTGTTATGAATACATGTAGCCTTTTTTGTTTTTCTTTTAAATTCTTCCAGCTTCTTTTGATATCATTTTTTTAAAATTTTATGCGAGTTATGGGTTAAGAGCTCAACCTTAATAATGGAAAATAATGTTGCATATTCAAGAATCGATTTTAATTTGTGACATTCAATAATCTTTATCGAATGTCACAGATTAAATTAAAAGCAAACTACAATTTTATAAATGGAACATAATGTAAAGGAAATCACACTATGCCGAATAGAGGTCCCAATTCCCATCCTGGAACCTTAAAATTTCCCCTCTTGGGGGGGAATTCTTCCCCGGTTGAGAACCCCTTGTCTAGATTCTATACTGTAATCATTTTTTGGTCTCGTAATTTGATACCTCCGTTCTAAATTATATCGTTTTATTCTAGTTCAGATCTTTATTGAAATTTGAATTTAAATTAATTTAATATTTTTTTACACCATAATTATTTTGCTGAAGATGATTCAACAAATAAACTTCCTTTTTTTGAGAGTCTCTCTCTCTCTCTCTCTCTCTCTCTCTATATATATATATTATATATATATATATATATATATATATATATATATATATATATATATATATATATATATATATATATATATATATATATATATATATATATATATATATATATGATAAAAGGAAGAGTAACCTATTGGTATGGTCGTAACAATAAAGCCAGATATAGTCAATATATTTTGAGAGTTAAATCTTCCTTTTACTATCGATGTTCACATGTTAATATACTTTTTATGAGCAGAAATAGAAAGAAAAGAGAGAGAGAGAGAGAGAGAGAGAGAGAGAGAGAGAGAGAGAGAGAGAGAGAGAGAAGAGAAAAATTATTTTTTCTCCCACAGAAAAAAAAAAGAAAAAGAGAAGCTTAAATACTCTTAAAGGGTTTTAATGAAATAAAGTTAAATTATGAGATATTATAAATGTTATTTGTTAAGTTAAAACTAAAAGAATTATCATGATTTTAATATATATATATATATATATATATATATATATATATATATATATATATATATATATATATATATATATATATATATATATATATATATATATATATATATATATATATATATATATATATATTTTAAAAAGCTGGTAAGACAAAGTGTTACCTCTATACCACAACAGTACAAAGAGAAAATCACGAAGAGAAAGCTCATGAAAGACTAACTCAAATAATCCCCCCCTCCCCCAACTGCACTGAACTGCACTGCGTGAATAGTCTTTCATGAACTTTCTCTTCGCAATTTCTTTTTTGTACTGTCGTGGTATAGA
>SEYY01024325.1:107500-117500 GCA_009176605.1 Armadillidium nasatum | reverse complement strand
AGTAGAGTATATGTAAGATTGAGCATAGCGGTTAAGTCTGGGTTGGAGAGTTGGACAGAGAAAGGATGAGACTGTGTAGAAAGGCGTGTCGCACGAGCTCTTCTCAATGGAGGAGGTATGCGACGAGAGAGTTCAGAAGAGCAGTGTCCGTTGTAATAGCGATAGTAAAGAGAGAGTGACGCAACAATTCGACGGGCAGAAAGAGATTGAAGAGAGTTAGTAAGAGCTGGAGAGTTGATGAGACGAAATGCCCTAGACTCCACCTTCTCTAGGAGAGCTGTGTGTGTGGAACCACCCCAGATGTGCGAAGCGTACTCCATACAGGAGCGAACAACACCCCTATACAGAGCAAGCAACTGGGGTGGCGTGAAGAAATTCTGAAGGCGCCTCAGAACACCCAACCTCTTAGAAGCTTGTTTAGAAAGAGAAGTAATGTGATCTTTCCAAGAAAGATCACGAGAAAAAGAAACACCTAGAATATTAAGAACAGATGAAGGTTTGAGTTGTGTGTTTTCGAAGAAGATATCAAAGTTGTGTGGAAGATTGTGTCGAGTGGAGAGATGGAAGAAATTGAGTTTTTGAGGCATTGAAAACAACCATGTTTTCTCTGCCCCAATTTGAAATACGAGAAAGATCAGAGGTTAGTTGCTCCAAGGCTACCCTTCTCGAGTCTATCAACTGCTGTTGGGTGGGACGTTTTTCAAACTGGAAGGAATAATGAAGGGTGGAGTCATCAGCATAGGAGTGGATAGGAGATGAGGTAATAGAGAGAAGATCATTAATGAAAAGTAGAAAAAGTGTTGGGGATAGGACAGAACCTTGAGGAACACCACTATTAACAGATTTAAAGGAAGAACGGTGGCCGTCTACAACAGCAGCTATAGAACGACCGGAAAGGAAATTAGAGAGAAGATCACAGAGAGAAGGATAGATACCGAAAGAGGGAAGTTTAGAAATCAAAGCTTTGTACCAGACTCTATCGAAGGCTTTCGATATGTCCAGCGCGACAACAAAAGATTCACCGAAATGCCGAAGAGCGGAGGACCAAGAGTCAGAGAAAAAGGAAAGAAGATCACCAGTAGAGCGTTTCTTACGAAAGCCATACTGGCGATCTGAGATAAGATTAGAAGGATTGAGTATGTTTCCAAATCTTCCTGTTAAGGATAGATTCGAAAACTTTAGAGAGAACGGAGGTCAAAGAAATAGGACGGTAGTTGGAGGGTTGAGAGGGGTCCCCCTTCTTCGGCACAGGCTGAATGAGCGCACGTTTCCAGCAAGAAGGGAAGGTTGAAGTAGAGAGACAAAGACGAAAAAGTTTACCAAGGCAGGGTGCAAGCTCGGAAGCACAAGTTTTGAGAACCACAGGAGGAATACCATCGGGACCGTATGCCTTCTTAGTATTAAGCTCAGAGAGAGCAGAAATGACATCTTTAGAAGAAATTCTAATTTTAGGCATAAATGAGTTAGAGGGGGTTGAAGGAGGAGGAATAGCTCCGGAATCGTCTAAGGTTGAATTTGAGGCAAAAGTTTGAGCGAAGAGTTCAGCTTTAGAAGAAGGTAAAACAGCAGTTGTGCCGTCGGAAGATACTAAAGGAGGGAAAGAGGAAGAAGCAAAGTTAGAGTTGACATTTTTTGCAAAATGCCAGAAAGTTCTTGAGAGGAAGAGGAACCAGAAAGATTATTGCATTTTCTACGGAGAAAATGAGTTTTTAGTGTTACGAAGGATAGATTTTGTACGATTCCGGGATGAAATATAAGTTGCGTGAGTTTCTGGAGTTTGAAGACGACGGTAATCCCTGAAGGCAGCATCCCTGCGGCGGATAGCACGAGAACAAGTAGAGTTAAACCAAGGTTTGTTAGGTTTAGTAGAAGGGAAAGAATATGGAATGTACGCCTCCATGCCAGAGAGAATCACTTCGGTAATGCGTTCTGCACACTCCGAGGGACCCCTCCCACGGAAGCAATAATCATTCCACGGGAAATCGAAAAAGTACGACCGCAAGTCCGACCAGCTTGCGGCACCGAAATGCCACAAACGTTTCCTTTCAATAGAAGGGGGTCTTTCCTGCCGAAGACTTGAAGAGATAGAAGAAGATACAGAGATAAGAAGGTGATCGGAGGAACCCAGAGGAGGAAAGAGCTTTAACAGTATAAGGAGAAGGATTAGAAGTTAGGAAAAGGTCTAGAATGTTGGGTTCATCTTCAAGACGATCAGGGATACGGGTAGGGAGTTGCACCAACTGCTCAAGGTCGTTTTGGATAGCGAAATGGAAGGCAAGTTCACCAGCTGTATCATGAGAACTAGATGAAAGTCATTGGCGGTGGTGAACATTGAAATCACCTAATATGATGATTTCAGAGAAAGGAGAAGAAGAGAGAATGTGCTCTATTTTGGAGTTTAAATAGTCGAAGAATTTAGGATAGTCAGTAGAATTAGGAGATAAATAAACAGAACAAATGAATTTAGTCGTAGAATGGCAAGAGAGCCTAAGCCATAAGGTGGAAAATTCGGAAGACTCCAAATTAGAGACACGAGAACAAACGACATCGTTGCGCACGTATGCACAACAACCGCCTTTGGCTGAAAATTGAGGATAGAGACAGTAGGATGAAACAGAATAGGGTTTGCTATCAGAACGCTCAGACATCTGAGTTTCGGTCAAGAATAAGAGGTGAGGTCTAGAAAAAGAGAGGTGATGTTCAACAAAGTGGAAATTAGAGTGCAGACCGCGAATATATATATATATATATATATATATATATATATATATATATATATATATATATATATATATATATATATATATATATATATATATATATATATATATATATATATATATATATATATATATATATTAGTAGGGACATTTAGAAGGCTATACCATTATTTCCAACAGTTATAGAGGAAACTTGAGCTAAATATTTGTCAAGTTAATAAATGCATTATTTTGTTTGAAATTAAAATACTATTCATGTTTTCAAGGAAAAAATACAATTATTTAAAGCAAATTTAATCGCTCAGAGGTTGGGTCTTGAAAATAATTGTGCAGAAAGTGGATCCTGTTACATCATTACATATCACAAATCACAAATTTGTTAAGAAATTACCTTTCAATCAATGGGTAAATTCCTGTTTCTCGTATATGTAATCTCTATTTATTCTGTCAATTTACATTGCGAGTCTCGAAAATATTATGGCTAAAGTTCAATTATTATATCTTGTATGTAATAACTATATAATGGCTTTTTTCAAGTTCTTTGTGTATGATAATAAAATATATATTTATCCATCCAGGTCTAAGTTTAATGCTGTCAAGTGCCGGTGCAAATGTTCAGGGCTTTCAAAGGTAACTAATTTAAAAAAAAAAAAAAAAAATATTTCCATGCAAAATCCTATTTGTTCATTTTACCACTCAACTTGCTTCAGTTTATAAAAAAATAAAAAAAAATAAATAAATAAAAATAAAATCTCTCCAAAGCATAATAAATCAGACTCATCATGTTTCTTCTCTGTTCATATCATTCCTCCAAAGCATTTTTTTCCTTTTTATTTTTAATGTCCTTCTGGAGTCGCCCTTCTGTTAAGATAATTATACTTAAATTGTTATTTTAGTTTGTTTTTCTTCAGCCCTTTGCTCATTATCTAAATATATCCTTTATTATTCATTCTCTTTCACGATTTAGAGTTTACAGAATATATATATATATATATATATATATATATATATATATATATATATATATATATATATATATATATATATATATATATATATATATATATATATATATATATATATATATATATATATATATATATATATATATAAAATGTAGAGAGAAAGTGGGTGAGAAAAAGTGTGTATGTGTGTGTGTGTGTGTGTGTGTGTGTGTAAATGCGTGCTTGTAATAAATATCTCTCAAGTATAAAACGTAATCGGCTTATCTGTAAAGACGAAATCTTCTTGTGCTTGCAAAACTATCTCGGCAGCAAGGAATTTTTTGTCTCTATTAATAGGAGCGACTTGGATAAACATAAGAATAATATTTATGTCTTTTTATGCCCAACTATACAGACAAATGCATTAGGATATTAAAATAATTTGCATACGAAATTACTCTTTGTTCTATACTATCATACAAATATATTAACACAAACATATATATGTATTTATCAATGCGTGTGTGTATTAAATAATTGTATGACCTCCAGTGTATACATTTGTATGCAATATTTATTTATTGTAAGAGGTCATGAATTGATAGAGATGTATGTATAATTATACACAAATATTCTTGTAATTTCATGTATTTTTAACTTTGATTTAATATATATAATATATATATATATATATATATATATATATATATATATATATATATATATATATATATATATATATATATATATATATATATATATATATATATATATATATATATATATATATATATATCGAAAATGTTCACATCTCACGGGCATTGCCCTATTCGAGGAGAGGAACTTTTCTAGGTAGTATATACCTAGGATCTCCAAGTGGGAATCGAAACGGCACCTCCAAGAACGTTCGTTCTACCGTTTGAGTATTATATATATATATATATATATATATATATATATATATATATATATATATATATATATATATATATATATATATATATATATATATATATATATATATATATATATATATATATATATATATATATATATATATATATATATATATTATATATATATATATATATATATATATATATATATATATATATATATATATATATATATATATATATATATATATATATATATATATATATATATATATATATATATATATATATATATATATATATATATATATATATATATATATATATATATATATATATATATATATATATATATATATATATATATATATATATATATATATACAAACTTCAAGTGTTTAATCAGAAGAAGCCAATTTTTTCTTTCATTATAATCTTTTCTTCAAAAGAAAATTGTCTCATACTTTTATTATCTCACAGTTTTTAAATTTTACAAAAAATTTTTACATTATTATTAATTTATTCATAATTTTTTAAATTTCCAAAATTAAATTGCAAAAATAAATTAACTCAAATTTTTTAAATGTCTCTTCTACCTTTGAAAGTTTTATATTCGTAAACTCGCTAATTTCTTTCTTTCTTAAATCCAATCTTCTGAGAAGCTATTTTGCTTTCTTTATTTCTCTGTAAATTCTTCTCTTTCTTTATGTTTCTCTCCCTGTTTTCTTTCTTTATTTTCTATTTCTTTCTTAAATCCAATCTTATGAGAAGCTATTCTGCTTTCTTTCCTCTTTAAATTCTTCTCTTTCTTTGTTTCTTTGCCTGTATTCTTTCTTTATTTTCTCGTTATTAAAGCTTCTTAACCCTTTGACGCCAGAATCAATATACCTAATATATATATATATATATATATATATATATATATATATATATATATATATATATATATATATATATATATATATATATATATATATATATATATATATATATATATTATAATCTTTTCCTAAATTGAATTAAATTGCGGTAAAATATCAGGAAAGTTGTTAAAATATCGGTAGAATAAACTCAACTACTTGTCTTCCCCAACGTTGAAAAAAAAATGGCCAAAAAATATGCCGTTCAAAAGTCTTGATGTTTTAATGCAAATTTCTTGAAGCTACAAAATATTTATATAAAAAATATTTCTTTAAAAAAATGGGAGACATAAAAGATGCACGCAACCTGGCCCAATATTCAACCAAAGCTTAATTGGGCGAAAAATGCAGATAAACTAAAAAAAAATAAAAAAAAAAAAAAGACCGTGACTGGCGGAAAAAATTGTCTTCGGTAAAAAGTCGCGAATTTGATTTTTGAAAAAAGCGCGCGAAATTTGACTTTCGGAAAAAGCGCGCAAATTATGATGCAAAATATGGGTCTTCGAGCGAGACTAAATTGCTGACTTGATTTTGTGTGCATGTCATAAAGCTAACTGATCACGGCTTTGTCAATTGTTAAGGATACTTTCTTGGATACAGTAAAGAGAGAATTTGCTTGATAGGAAAAGAAATTATAGTAAACAGATTCTGATAAATAATTACGCCCTATATATATATATATATTATATTATATATATATATATATATATTATATATATATATATATATATATATATATATATATATATATATATATATATATATATATATATAATATATATATATATATATATATATATATATATATATATATATATATATATATATATATATATATATATATATATATATATATATATATATATATATATATATATATATATATATATATATATATATATATATATATATATATATATATATATATATATATATATATATATATATATATATATATATATATATATATATAATATATATATATATATATATGATCTGACTGCTTCGAATTGGACGTGTTGAAACAGCTGGGAAAGAAGAATAGAGAAGAGCCAGAGAGTGGATTGGAAGGGTGGTCTGGGGTCTTCTGACGAAGTGTTGAAGATCTTTTCGTCTGAAGAAAGAAAAGAATAGATTGAATGCAAGAATCCAGATTGTTATTTACAAGTAACTGAAAAATTTTACCAGTCGAAGAAAATATTTAAAAATTTTATTGAATTTAACTTTGGAATTAAAATAAGTTGATTCAAAATTAATATTAACTATCAAGAGGAGCAACAAAATTTTCGAAAGAGGTCTTTTAGTAATTTTAAATCAAAATCATCTGTGGAGCAACAAAATTTTCGAAAGAGGTCTTTTAAGTAATTTTAAATCAAAATCATCCGTGAAGCAATAAAATTTTTAATTGAAACTTCTAGATAACTTCTGGTTGAAAAGGATTGGGATTTCGACGCAGTCAGGACAAATGAGGAATAATTCTTCGCCTGGTTCTAGAGGCTGGGAACCTTTTAAACCAGTTTTTTTTTCTTCCAAGTACGGCTGCAGGAATATGAAGTTTCTGCAGCCGACACCACCCTGCATCTTGCGGGATATGGTATAATATATATATATATATATATATATATATATTATATATATATATATATATATATATATATATATATATATATATATATATATATATATATATATATATATATATATATATATATATATATATATATATATATATATATATATTAATTTCTGAAACATTCTCGGTTTCTTTTCCAGTTTCCACTTTGTCGAACACCACCTCTCTTCTTCTAGACCTCATCTCTAGTTCCTAACTGAAAGCCAGGTGTCTGAGTGCTCTAACAGCAAACCTCTACTCTGTTTCCTCCTCCCGTCTCTATCCTCAATTTTTAGACAAAGTCGGATGTTGCGCATATGTGCGCAGCAATGTTGTCTGTTCTCCTGTCTCTAATTTGGAGTCTTCTGAATTCTCTACATTATGGCTTAAACTTTCCTGCAATCCTACAACTAAATTCATTTGTTCTGTCAATTTATCTCCTAATTCTACCGAGTATAAAAAATTCTTCGACTCTCTTAACTTCAGAATAGAACACATTCTTTCTTCCTCTCCTTTCTCCGAAATCATCATTTAAGTAATTTCAATGTTCACCACTGCCAATGACTTTCATGTAGCTCTCATGATCCAGCTGGTGAACTCGCCCACCAATTTTCTATCCAGAACAACCTTGAGCAGTTGGTGCATCTCCCTACCCGTTTACCTGATCGCATTGGTGATGAATCCAACATACTTGATCTTTTCTTAACTTCTTATTCTTCTCCTTATATTGTTAAACTCTTTCCTCCTCTGGGTTCATCCGATCACCTTCTTATCTCTGAATCCTGTTCTGTCTCTTCAAGTCTTCTGCAAGAACGGCCCCCGCCTTCGGCGATGAGACGTTTCTGGCATTACGGTGCCACTAACTGCTGACTTTTCTGATTTCCCCATGGATTGATTACTGTTTCCGTGGGAGGGGTCCCTCGGAATGTGTAGAGTGCATAACCGAGGTGATTCTCTCTGGCATGGAGGCGTACATTCCATATTCTTTCCCTTCTACTAAACGTAACAAACCTTGGTTTAACTCTGCTTGTTCTCGTGCTATCCGCCGCAGGGATGCTGCATTCAGGGATTACCGTCGTTTTCAAACTCTAGAACTAACGCAACTTATATTTCATCCCGGAATCGTGCAAAATTTATTCTTCGGGACACTAAAAATTCATTTCTCCTTAGAAAATGCAATAATCTTTCTGGTTCCTCTTCTTTATGACCATTCTGGCATTTTGCAAAAAAATGTCAACTCTAACTTTTCTTCTTCCTCTTTTCCATCTTTAGTATCTTCCGACGGTACAACTGTGGTTTTTATTTCCTCTAAAGCTGAACTCTTCTCTCAAACCTTTTCCTCTAATTCTACCTTAGACGATTCCGGAGCTGTTCCTAATCCTTCAAACCCCTCCAGCTCATTTATGCCTAAAATTGTAATTTCTTCTAAAGACGTCATTTCTGCTCTATCTCAGCTTAACACTAAGAAAGCGTACGGTCCTGATGGTATTCCTTCTGTGGTTCTCAAAACTTGTGCTTCCAAACTCGCACCCTACCTTGGTAAACTATTTCGTCTCTCTCTTTCTACTTCATCCTTCCCTTCTTGTTGGAAATGTACTCTCATTCAGCCTGTGCCGAAGAAGGGGACCCCTCTCAACCTCTAATTATCGTCTTATTTCTTTAACCTTTGTTCTTTCTAAAGTTTTCTAATCTATCATTAACAGGAAGATTTGGAAACATTTCATTTCTTCTAATCTTATCTCTGATCGCCAGTATGATTTTCGCAAGAAACGCTCTACTGATGATCTTCTTTCCCTTCTCTCTGACTCTTGGTCTTCCGCTCTTCGGCATTTCCGTGAATCTTTTGCTGTTGCTCTGGACATATCGAAAGCTTTCGATAGAGTCTGGCACAAAGCTTTGTTTTCCAAACTTCCCTCTTTCGGTATCTATCCTTCTATCTATGGCCTTCTCTCTGATTTCCTTTCTGGTCGTTCTATAGCAGCTGTTGTAGATGGCCACCGTTTATCCTTTAAATTTATTAATAGTGGTGTTCCTCAAGGTTCTTTCCTATTCCCAACACTTTTTCTGCTTTTCATTAATGATTTCTATCTGTTACTTCATCTTCTATTCACTCCTATGCTGATGACTCCACCCTTCATTATTCCTTTCAATTTTAAAGGTGCCCCTCCAAAGAGCAATTAATAGATGCAAAGAGGGTGGCCTTGGAGCAATTGACCTCTGATCTTTCTCGTATTTCAAATTGGGGCAGAGAAAACATGGTCGTTTTCAATGCCTTAAAAACTCATTTTCTCCATCTTTCTACTCGACACAATCTTCCACACAACTATGATATCTTTGAAAATACAAAACTCAAGCCTTCATCTCTCCTTAATATTCTCAGTGTTTCTTTTTCTCGTGATCTTTCTTGGAAAGATCACATTATTTCTCTCTCTAAACAAGCTTTTAAGAGGTTAGGTGTTCTGAGGCGCATTCAGAATTTCTTCACTCCACCCCAGTTGCTTTCTTTGTAAAGGGCTGTTGTTCGCCCCTTTAGGGAGTATGCATCATACATCTGGGGTGGTTCCACTTATTCAGCTATCCTTGAAAAGGTAGAGTCTGGGGCTTTTCGTCTTATCAACTCTTTGCTCTCACTAATTCTCTCCAGTCTCTTTATGTCCGTCGAACTGTTGCTTCATTCTTTCTATTCTATCGCTATTACTATTACAATGAACACTGCTCTTCTGAACTCTCTCTTCGCATACCTCCCCCATTGAGAAGGGCTCATGCGACACACCTTTCTACACACTCTCATCCTCTCTGTTTCCAACTCTCCGACCCCAGACTTAACCGCTATGCTCAATCTTACATGTATTCTACTGGTAAAGTCTGGAACACACTACCTGCATCTATTTTCCTAACTTCCTATGAC
>SEYY01024325.1:92500-95000 GCA_009176605.1 Armadillidium nasatum | reverse complement strand
AGAATAATAATAGGACTGCATGGTATGATAAAAAGTTTAAGCACAAGCTGACATGGGCTAGTAGGGTAAATGCGGATGGGGATTCATTAGACTATATATGTATTAGTAAAAGGATAAGAGACAGATTATTAGATGTGAATGTATTTATGGGGCTGCTAGAGGGATTTCAGATCATTATTTGGTACTACCAAAAATTGGAGTGAGGGGGGCTGGAGGCAGTCTGGGGATGTGAGTAGAGGAGTGGAGAGATTGAAGAAGGAGAGAGTGGGGGAGAAATTTAGAAGAAAGTTAAGTTTAGGATAGGAAGAGGTGAGAGAGAGTGTGTGGTTGGGAGAGTAGAGGATGAGTGGGGAAGTTAAAGGAGACACTGGTAGAAAGTGCAAGGAATGTGCGTGAAATTAGGAGGATGGGAGGGAAGTTTAAAAGAATGAGAAGTGAATCGTGGTGCAAGAAGAAGAATATAACAATATGGGGAAAAGTGGGGTCATTTTAAAAATATTTGGGTACAAAAAAGATTGAGGAATGGGAGGCTTATAAGAACAAAAAGAGGAAAATCAAAAGGAAGGTAAGGAGGCGAAATAACCTAAAACAAATGGGGAAATAAGATAGTGGAGGGATTTAGAGAAAGGAGTAAGATGTTTTGGAAGGAGGAGAATGAGGTAAGGAATAATAGCAAGATAAGACGTAGAAATAAGACAGGTAGAAATCGAGGTTTGGGCAAGATGGATGGAGTGGCAATAGTAGTCTGTTGAATGTGAGGGAGGTGAGAAGGGAGGCTGAAGTGGTGGAGAGGGAAAGAGGAGGGATGACAGAAAAGGATAAGGGATTTCGGTAGAAGAAATAGGTAAATCGTTGAGGAAAGTGAAAAGGGGCAAATCGGCTGGTTTGGATGGAATAAGTGGAGATATGTTAAAGAGAGGGGGGGAGGGAAAGAGTGTGGTAAAATGGTTGGCAATATTGTTTAATCTGTTGGGTAATGATAAAGGTGTTTCAATATTGGGAAGATGGTTGTATGATTCCTTTTTATAAAGCAAAGGGTGATAAATTTGTGTGAGAATTATAGGGGAATAAGTTTGCTTAGTGGGAAAAGTATATGGTAGAATTTTGTTGGGAAGGATAGGATTTGATGGGTTGATGGGAGAGGAATAATTTTTTTTTTTTTTTTAGAGAAGGAAAGGGTGTATAGGTCAGGTATTCACTTTAAAAATTATTGAGGAGAAGAGTAGAGAGGTGTTTATATGTTTTATGGATCTAGAAAATGGTTACGGTAGGGTGGACAGGAGTAAACTGTGGAATGTTTTGAGAGAGTATGAAATTGAGGAGAAGGTACTGGAGGTTTTTAGAGCCTTTTATAGGAATAGTTGAGCATGTGTAGGAGTAAATAGAAAGGAGACTGAGTTTTTTTTATGTGAATAATGGATTTAGGCAGGGTCGTGTAATGTCTCCGGGGTTGTTTAATATATTTATTGACAAAGTGATTAGAATGATAGAAAGGGTAGATAAAGAGTTGAGAATGAGGGATCAACAGGGTGTGTGGGATGCGAATGTGTTATTGTATGCGGATGATGAAGTACTTTTGGCTGAGACACATGGAGTTTTTAGGTACTGGTGGAAGAGTTTGTAAAAGGAGGTGATGAGTTAGGCTTAAGAATCAATGCGGGTGAGAGTAAAGTGTTGTGGATGAATAATGAGGAGAGAGGGAAGAGAGCTGTGGATGAGGGAGATTAAATGCAAATTAAAGTGGCCCTGGAGGACAGACTAGAGTAGGTTAATTCATTTAAATATCTGGGGGTGAATTTTGGGGAGGGGAATGGTAGCCAGGGTGATGAAGTGGAGCATAGAATAAGAGAAGGGGAGAAAGTGTTGGAGGTTTGAGGGATATTTGGAGTACAGAGAGGTTGCCAGGAGAGGTGAAGGTGAAATGTTTGAGGGATACTATATACCGATGGATATGTATAGGAGCGAAGTATGGGGGTTGAATGCGATTAAAACAAAAAAAAAATGGTTGAAATTCTTGAAATGAAGAGTCTGAAGGCAGGGTGTGGTTTAGATAGAAGGGATAGTCATGAGTGTTAGAATAAGGGAGATGTGTGGTTGGAGAAAGAGCATGGTTGGGAGAGCTGAACAAAGCATGCTGAGGTGGTTTGGGCATGTTTTTTTAGGATGAAAGAGGAGAGACTGGCAGAAAAGGTGTTTGTATCAAAAGTGGAAGATGTGAGAGGTAGGGGGAGGCTCAGGGGAAGGGAGTCAAGGAGTTATTGAGGGAGAGAGGGATGAGCTGTGAGGAGGGTGTCATGTTGACGGAAGATAAGTGTGAGTGGAAAAGATTGGTGGAAAAGTGGGTGAGTGTTGGGGATAGGATGTAGCCTGCGGTAGACACTACCCCACGATTATGAGAAAGGATATATATATATATATATATATATATTATATATATATATATAATAATTATTATATAATAATAATATATAAATATTATTATATATATATATATATATAT
>SEYY01024325.1:87500-90000 GCA_009176605.1 Armadillidium nasatum | reverse complement strand
ATATATATTAATAATATTAATAAACCTAAAAGCATTAACAAATTTTACTCATTCATTGACAGTAAATTAACTAAAACACTGTAAATGGTTTATAATTGAATGTTGTCATCAGTAATAAGTGCAAAATATTATTCAGAATATGATTAAATAAAAGTTGCTGAGAAGGGAAAAGGGGAAGGGGATTTTGATGCTGTTTACATGGATGTATACATCCTCGTAAGAGCAGTTAATATATATATTATATATATATATATATATATATATATATATATATATATATATATATATATATATATATATATATATATATATATATAGAAAATTTTGACACCGGTATTGATGTACAGTGTGGAGTACTCAATGACAACCACGAATCAAAATACAGGCTACTGAAATAAGACCCCTTAGAACAGTGAAAGTAAACAGTAGAAGAGATGTGGTGATAAATGAGCAAACTAGAGAAAGGATTGGGGTATGAACTATCAAATAAAATAGAAAAGGCTCATATAAGGTAGATGGGTCACCTGTAAAAACTGGATGACCGAAGAGTAGAGAAGAATTGTTTGGAGAGCAAACCGGAAGAAGAAGGGCTATAGGAAGACTAAGTCAGAGATTTAGGTGTTTGGTAATTATATTTAGGAAGTATTAGAAATAACATAGGTTTTTATGTTTGAAGTGTTAACAAAAGGAGATGGTACAAACCCAAATAAAAAGTATCTTTATGGAGTAAAGCACCTACAAATGGGAGTCGCTATTAATGTGGTTGAAGGAAATATTGACATAAAATAGGGCCACTTAGAGAAGAGTAGTACATGGTACATTTATTTAAAGGCTGTAGCCATTTGCATTACCTGAAAGAATATAAATTTGAGCTTTTCAATCTAATTACAAATTGCAATTATATGAACAGCCATTACGGTTATAGTTATATTTAATAATTCCGAATCCTCAGCTGACTCCATTCGGCAGTTGTGTGATATATATATATATATAGTATATATATATATATATATATATATATATATATTATATATTGGTATTAAAAGTATGGTATCGGTATCGGATATTTCCTACCGAATAAGAATTATTCTATCGGGACGAATTCACTTTTCTACCAAGTAAGAAGGATAGATTTGTGTCAAACGGTTTATCGAAGAATTTTCAAATAAAAATAATTAATTTCTCAAATCGTTTTAAATACTTAATCATTTGCAGTAAAAAAATTTTTTTTTCGAAGAGATCGTATATTACCTTATATATTAGTTATATATATATATATATATATATATATATATATATATATATATATATATATATATATATATATATATATATATATATATATATATATATATATATATATATATATATAATATATATATAGCCCTGGTGCAAGGTCTTATTTTTTCATTAATTTTGTTCGCGGTCTTTTGTCTAATCTTTACTTTGTCAAACACCACCTCTCTTCTTCTAGACCTTATCTTTTGTTCTTAACTGAAACTCATGTGTCTGAGTGCTCTAATTTCTTCTAAAGACGTCATTACTGCTCTCTCTCAGCTTAACACTAAGAAGGCATACAGTCCTGATGGTATCCCTTCTGTGGTTCTCAAAATTTGTGCTTCCGAGCTTGCACTCTGTCTTGGTAAACTATTTCGTCTATAACTTTCTTCTTCTACCTTCCTTTCTTGCTGGAAACGTGCGCTCATTCAGCCTCTGCAGAAAAAGGGAGACCCATCTCAACCGTCTAACTACCGTAAAATTTCTTTAACCTCCATTCTTTCTAAAGTTTTCGAATCTATCCTTAACAGGAAGATTTGGAAATATCTCAATTCTTCTAATCTTATCTCTGATCGCCAGTATGGCTTTCGTAAGAAACACTTTACTGGTGATCTTTTTTCCCTTCTCTCTGACTCTTGGTCCTCCGCTCTTCGGCATTTCGGTGAATCTTTTACTGTCGCGCTGGACATATCAAAAGCTTTCGATAGAGTTTGACATAAATCTTTGATTTCCAAACTTCCCTCTTTCGGAATCTATCCTTCTCTCTGATTTAATTTCTGGTTGTTCTATAGCAGCTGTTGTAGACGGCCACCGTTCTTCCTATAAATTTATCAATAGTGGTGTTCCTCAAGGTTCTGTCCTGTCCTCGACACTTTTTCTGCCTTTCATTAATGACTTTCTCTTTATTCATCTCCTATCCCCTCCTATGGAGATGACTCCACCCTTCATTACTCTTTTCAGTTTGAAAAGCGCCCCTCCCAACAACAGTTAATAGACGCAAGGAAAGTGGCCTTGGAGCAACTAACCTTTGTTCTATCTCTCATTTCAAATTGGGGCAGAGAAAACATGGTCGTTTTCAATGCCTCAATAACTCAATTACTCCATCTCTCTACTCGTCACAATCTTCAACACAACTATGATATCTTCTTCGAAAATACACAACTCAAACCTTCATCTCTTTAATATTCTTGGTGCTTCTTTTTTTCGTGATATTTCTTGGAAA
>SEYY01024325.1:82500-85000 GCA_009176605.1 Armadillidium nasatum | reverse complement strand
ATAGTAGTAGTAATGTTGGTTGTTGTATTTAATAGAAGCAACAGTAGCATTTCAGTTTAGTATAAAACATCTAAATTACACGATATTTGTGTAGGTAAATTTGCAACTGAAAAATAAATATAGATTAAAGATTATTATTATTGTTGTCTGATTTCAAAATATATTTTGATCTATGACTTTTACAAAATTATTTTACATGATTTATTACTCTTAAAAGTTATTGTAATTATTATTAACAAAAATGACTATGAATGATTATTATTATTTCTAATAATAATAATATTGATAATGATAAATTTATTCTAATAAAAAATGATAAATAATAATAATAATAAAAATAAAATAATAGCAATAATAATAACTCAATAGCAATACGATAATAATAATAAAGATAATAATGGTAACTTAGTAATAGTAATTAATAATTTTATCGATATCATTTTATAATATAATAATAGTATAATTAATTATAATAATAATTTTAATTTTCATATTAATAATAACAATGAAAATAATTTTATAATATCAATATCTAACTGTTATAATAATAATAATAATAATAATAATAATAATAATAATAATAATAATAATAATAATTATAATAATAATTATAATAATAGTAATAAAAAATAAATAAATAAACAAAAATAGAAGTAATGATTCTGTTGAAAATAAATAGTTATATGATTAGGGTTTTAAATGCCAAAGATATTTGAAAATTGGGATTTTAATGCAACACATTACATAATTCAGAGAAAAATGTGTAATTTTATTCTTTCCTTTATAAAATTTTACGTTTTCTTTTCTACCTTCAAATTTTCTTTTAATCTTTAATTCAATAGATATTTGTTTATATTTTAGAGAACTGAACGAATGTATGTAATATTTCTTTTATATATTATATATAACCAAATTCACCCATTATGCCAAAAGTTATTTGGAATTGAATTATTGTCATATAATAATTTAAATAAGGTGAAATTAAAAATGAGAAAATTGAAAACTAAAATTTTATTCATCACCAAATGTAAGTATCGGGTCGGATAGCAAATTATCCAGATACCGAATATCCGGCTAAAATTGTCGGATATTAATTTAAATTCACAGTAATTGCTAACTTTACATACAGATGATATATATATATATATATATATATATATATATATATATATATATATATATATATATATATATATATATATATATATATATATATATATATATATATATATATATATATATATATATATATATAATTTTTTACAACCCCATGTTGACATAAATCCTGTGACATACATAAATCGATAAACTTCGGTTAAAATGTAATGAAAAAGGTAATAATTTGATTTAGTGTTGGAAAAGGTCGCCCACAAACCGAAATATTGAATTGACAAAATACTCGTTTAGGGAACAAATCAAAATATTTCAGGAGCCTGATTTTCAAACTCGAAAGATGTTATTGGATAGCAAATATTACCTTTGTGAGCATTTAACAGTTTATTCATAGAGTATAATATACTGTACATTATTTCTATTATTGTTTCTAGTTTATATCTAAAAGATAACATATTTAATCTTAATTTAGAGTTGGGGTGACATTTTTGGAAAACTAAACATAATTAAACACTTTTTCATAACTTTCTAACAAAAGGTCATCCAATTTTGGTACAGGAATTCTCATATTATACAAAAAATCATAACCCTATATATATATATATATATATATATATATATATATATATATATATATATATATATATATATATATATATATATAATATATATATATATATATATATATATATATATATATATATATATATATATATATATATATATATATATATATATATATATATATATATATATATATATATATATATATATATATATATATATATATATATAAATATATATATAATCACAGATAAATTTTTCGAACGCCTAGAATTCGAAACCACTGTCAACAGCGTCGCCAATGTACAATGTACGGAAGGCCTTGCACCGAGCTATGCAAACTCCAATTAAGAGGTATGGTAGAACAGTTTTCAAGCTGTTTTGCTTCAAATGTCATATATATATATATATATATATATATATATATATATATATATATATATATATATATATATATATATATATATATATATATATATATATATATAGTTTTCGAGAGTAAAGATGGGAGTGTTCTGCATGACATACTGTATATTTGCACTGGTAAGAGGGAAAAATTTAGTAGAAGATGGAATAGAACAGAAAGGATTAGAGCAATACTTGTAGGGAGAAGAAAACAACAGAATATTTCTCTTTACAATTATTTCTTATCATCTCTTTGTACTCTATATATATATATATATATAATATATATATATATATATATATATATATATATATATATATATATATATATATATATATATATATATATATATATATATATAATATATATATATATATATATATATATATATATATATATATATATATATATATATAT
>SEYY01024325.1:72500-75000 GCA_009176605.1 Armadillidium nasatum | reverse complement strand
AAGCTCATATATGCACACTGCGGATCCTAGATTATTAATTTTTTTTTTTTTTTTTTTTTCAAATGAATTTTTTTTTTTTTTTGGAGCTTTTCCCTTTTTTTTTTTTTTTTTTTTTTTTTTTTTTTTTTTTTTTTTTTTTTTTTTTTTTTTTTTTTTTTTAATCAAAATCTCAAAAACTCTAAAAAAAAAATTTTTTAATTAGCAAATTCAAAGAATAAAGTTTTTAATCTTAATATAATTGAAAGATTATTTTTTGCCATAAATGGCAAAGTTATTCGAATTTTCCAAAGTGTATGATTAAATTTTTATTGTTATTGTTATTAATTTTAAAACTTAATTCAGATATTTTTTTTTCGATACATAATATTAAAAAATATTTAATATTTACAAAGGATCAAAAAACATTTACCCTGAATCACATAAGCTAGTAATAATAATAATAATAAAAATAATAATAATAATAATAATAATAATAATAATAATAATAAAAATAAAAAATAATAATAATAATAATAATAATAATAATAATTTTTTTTTTTTTTTTTTTTTTTTAATATTAATATTATTAATAATATTAATAATAATAATAATAATAATATAATAATAATATAATAATAAAATCTAAAGTTTGAATAATATATTTATTCCAATATTAATAATAATAATAATAATAATAATCTACAAGTTTGAATTAATGTTTTATTTCCAATAAAAATCTTTAATCTTTAATCTTTATTTCATTTTCCCAGTTACAGAAGTTGTACAAACAAAAATAACATACTTTATATGTATTAATACTAACTGAAATGTGTTTCTTGGAAGATGAATTCGTTCCTTTAAGCCCTTTATAATAATAATAATAATAATAATAATAATAATAATAATAATAATAATAATAATAATAATAATAATAATAATAATAATAATCAACAACAACAACAATCATAATCATAATCATAAAAATATAAAATTTGAATAACATTTTTAGTGGCACAGTAATTTTAAACTTCCATTTCATTATAAATACCTTCAATTGAAATTATAAATAAGTTAAATTATTACAATATTATAAATGAAAATAAATTAGTATCAGTGCTGAGTTAAATTAGTATCAAAATATTTCTGAGTATTTGTGTTTAGTAAGAAACCAAAATAATTCATTAGTGTTAAATTAATATTAAAAATAAAATATAACTTTGATAATTATAATACCTAATATAGTAACTAAGGTTAAAATGGTCAGGGCGCCTACATGATATAAACAATAAACAAAATTATAGATAAGGGAAATCATTATCCAGAATCAGAGATCAGCAACCCTATTCAGTGGGTAAAAAAAGGAGTGAATATGACCCCAACCCTTGGTCATGTCATTTTCTTTACAATTTATTATATATTAATACTAGAAAATATTTTGCATTTTATATTTGCATATATCTTGTTAAAAAATTATATTCCAAGAATTTTCCATTAAAGAGAAAATGAATTTTAAACAAAAAGGTTTATATTTGTTTGTTTATTTCATTTTTAAAAATAAAAATATATATTTTAATACTTCTATTACTTTTTTATTTACGAAAAATTTACATCTGTAGGATATTTATCTTAAAATAATTTAATTTTGTATAAAATATAAAATATACTTGCTGTTGAATAAAGATTATGAACTATTGTCACTCTAAATCAAAAACTGACATGCTTGCAAGTTTTTATATCAAAGGAAGTTATAAAAATAAAGGAAAGAAGTGTGTCCAAAAAACACTGAGCCTCAATAATAATAATAATAATAATAATAATAATAATAATAATAATAATAATAATAATAATTAATACTGATGATAATAATAATAATAATAATAATAATAATAATAATAATAATAATAATAATAATAATTAATACTGATAATAATAATAATAATAATAATAATTAATAATAATAATAATAATAATAATAATAATAATAATAATAATAATAAATAATCACTAGCAATAAATAATAAATATTGTAATAAATAAGAATAATAATAAAAATGATCATAATAATAATAAAAATAATTAATAATAGCATTACAAACAGTTACATCAGCAAAAATAATAATAATAATAATAATAATAATAATAATAATAATAATAATAATAATAATAATAATATATAAAAATAATAAAAAAAAATAAAAAAAATAATAAAAAATAAAAAAAATAAAAAAATAATAATAATATAATAAATAATTAATATAAAATAATATATATAATAATTATAATGATAATAATAATAATAATAATAATAATAATAATAATAATAATAATAATAATAATAATAATAATAATAATAATAATAATAATAAATAATAATAATAATAATAATAATAATAAATAATATTTTTTTTTTTTTTTTTTTTTATTTTATTTATTAAGAATAATAATAAAAATATTATAATAATAATAAAAATAATTAATAATAGCAATACAAAAAGTTACATCAGCAATAATAATAATAATA
>SEYY01024325.1:60000-67500 GCA_009176605.1 Armadillidium nasatum | reverse complement strand
CTTGGAAAGATTACATTACCTCTCTTTCTAAACAAGCTTCTAAGAGGTTGGGAGTTCTGAGGTGCCCCAGTTGTTTGCTCTGTATAGGGGTGTTGTTCGCCCTTGTATGGAGTATGCGTCACACATCTGGGGTGGTTCCACTCATACAGCTATCCTTGAGAAGGTGGAGTCCTATCAACTCTCCTGCTCTCTATAATTCTCTCCAGTCTCTTTATGCCCGTTGAATTGTTGCGTCACTTCTCTATAATATCACTATTACAATGGACACTGCTCTTCTGAACTCTCTCGTCGCATACCTCCTCCACTGAGAAGAGCTCGTGCGACTCGTCTTTCTACACAGTCTCATCCTTTCTCCATCCAACTGTCTGACCCCAGACTAAACCGCTATGCTCAGTCTTACTCTACTGGTAAAGTCTGAAACACTCCCTTTATCTATCTTCCCATCTTCCTATGAGTTACTCACCTTCAAACATCGTGTATCAGGTCACGTCGGCTTTTAATTTGACCATGTTTCCTTCTTTCCCTCTAATTCTGGTGGAGATTTTGGTAGGCCACTGGCCTTTGCCCACCAGAGGATATATATATATATATATATATATATATATATATATATATATATATATATATATATATATATATATATATATATATATATATATATATATATATATATATATATATATATATATATATATATATATATATATATATATATAATATAATATTATAATAATTTGGTTCACAAAAACTAAAAATTATATTTCATGTTTATGTAAATAATTTGATAAATTTTTTAACCCATATTTATATTAACTGAACACGAATATTCAAACGTATTTCAGTCGCGTTTGTAAAGAATAAAGTTGTTAAACCAAAGAAATAGTAATGGAGTGTCCAAAAACAAACATAGAATAATTGTCCATTTTAACCTTTAGAATATTTTAGTTTTTATAATTACGACTTTATTTTTATACGATATCCGGATTCTAAAAAAAGGCCCGATAGGCAAGATAACCGGATCATAACAGGGTATCCGGCTCATCTCTAATAAGTAGTGTTTACATTTTGCCGAATGATTATACTTGTGTTTACCTATTAGTTCTATAAAGAACAAATCAAATGTGTCTATCTATTAGTTCAATGAGAATATTGATTCGAAGCTTGTCTAGCAATCATAATCCAACTAAAAGTTATATCAGAAGTGTCTAACCTTTAGTTTATTGAATGAAATAGAAATACTTCTAGCCATTAATCCAATTAAAAGAAACAATTGCTTCAATAAAGGGTATAAGATAGAAATATATTTAATCATATTTCCACTTAAAGATTGTTTAGAAGAGTAGAAATTACTTCATTGAAATTTTAATTCCATGATTGAATACCCATAACTTTAATGAAAGAGAATAATGTATTAAATTAGAGGATCATCTTGTTAATAACACAATGAAAATTTAAATTAAAAATATATTTAGTCTTTAGTGTAATTAAAATACTGGTTAGAAAGCTGTTTAATTATTATTCCAATTAAACGATATATTAAACGTATGTAATTTTTAGTCTAATGAATGGATTTATTTGAAGATCTTTTAAAAAAAGTATATTAGAAGGTATCAAAAATATTCCTGTGAAAAGATAGCTTAGATCAATATCTAGTCATTATTTCGGTGAAAAAATAATTTGTATGAGTATCTGCCTTTTTGTTTAATGAAAGATAGATCAGAAGATAGTTTAGTGATAAGACTAATAGTCGTTATATATATATATATATATATATATATATATATATATATATATATATATATATATATATATATATATATATATATATATATATATATATATATATATATATATATATATATATATATATATACTCTGCAAAATAAATTATAAGAAAAGGAAAAATATGGAATTGCAGATTTTTCACATATTGCGGTTTTCCGATGTAATATTTTTATTGCCTAAGAAATAAGAAAGAAGAAGGCCTCGAGAAGTCGTATATAAATGTACAAAAAAAAAATCTTCCTTTTGAGCTCAAACCATTTTCCGATAGAAGTGAACGTTCAACACAATAAGAAACAAAAAAAAATTTTTTCCTTTATTTTCAATACTTGTATTTTGCAGAATATATTTATTAAACAGTAATTTAAAAACAGATTATTAAAGTTTATTTATTTATTTAGAAGCAATGTAGAAGTGGTAATTGTGTGTTGTTTGTTTTTGTATGTATAGTTGTGTGTACGCTTCTGTGCGCTCTTGGAATGGAAACATTCAGTTAAACAATGAAAAATTAATATGAATGTTATTTAAACATGTTATGTACACTTGTATTTGTTTACACAGACTCATGCATAATATATTTTATAGTCTACATACATAAATATATTTTATTGTAGGCATTATTATTATTATTATTGTCTATAATATTATTTTCATCTTTAAGAGCACATAATTTATATTCTTTTTATACTGATTGCATTCATAGGAACATAAACATCTTAACTTACAAGTTTCTTATATCTGCGTAATAAAAATGAGACGGAGAATAGATTTGTCTATATATATATATATATATATATATATTATATATATATATATATATATATATATATATATATATATATATATATATATATATATATATATATATATATATATATATATATATATATATATATATATATATATATATATATATATATATATATATATATATATATATATATATATTATATATATATATATATATATATATATTATATATATATATATATATATATATATATATATATATATATATATATATATATAAAAAAAAAATTATAATTTAAAAATTATATTATTATATATTATTATATATATATATATATATATATATATATATATATATAATATATATATATATTATATATATATATATATATATATTTAATGTAAAATCTGGCAACCTAAGCCAAAACGGGATTTTGATTTGCAATGCAAATCACTCCGCTCAAATTGACCTCACGCTCTTTCCTGACACCATTTTGGAGGGTTCAACCCATTGAAATTGGACTCAAGTCTGGGGAGGGGGCCCAAGTGGGGGCCCCGTGAACCCTCCAAAAAATGGTATCCTTACTACTATATATATATATATATATATATATATATATATATATATATATATATATATATATATATATATATATATATATATATATATATTATATATATATATTATATTTTTTTTTTTTTCATTTAATTATTTTTATTTATTTTATTTTTTATTTATTTTTTTTGCCTTGAAACAACCATTATTAATTACAAATTTTGTTTAATTAAAAAAAGTATAAGAGGGGGTTTCAAATTTTAATTTATTCCCAAAGTTTCAAGTGGAAATAATTAAATATAAGCTATCTAGTATCTATAAATATAAAGTTATTCAAAAAAGTTTATTGCAGTTAACTTGTTCCAAATAATTATGTAGTTCTGTAGAGGGGAATAAAAAAAAGGAACAAAGAGTATAAAATTCTTTAGGGTTGAAATGTGTCGCCATTTTATCAACCTACCACAAAATATTAATATATATATATGATTTTTTTTAAATAATTGATTCAATCAGACCAATTCACTAACATTTAATATTCTACTTCTAAATCCTAACTGTCTCTATTTTCTTATGTTCTAATTATAGAAATTAATTAACTTGTTTTTTCTTCAAAATTTAAGTGCTGAGAGTTTCAACTTTAAAAATAAAAAAAAAATCTATCTTAAAAATATAATAGTAAATATAAAATAACAACACAAAACCATAAAATATTTTTAAAAATAATAATATAATATAGTTTACTTGTTTTCTTTAAAATTTAAAATTTAAATTCAGTGAATTGGTTCTAGCAATAGCATTTCGTCATTTTTTGCATAAAAAGAAATTAAAATATCTTATACTTTTAAAAAAAATTATAATTTAAATTAATTAGTTACTTAAGCTAATTAGCTAATTTTATTTACTATTTAATTATTAATTATTTAAATAATAATAAAAAAAAAAAAAAAAAAAAAAAAAAAAAAAAAAAAAAAAAAAAAAAAAAAAAAAAAAAAAAAAAAAAAAAAAAAAAAAAAAAAAAAAAAAAAAAAAAAAAAAAAAAAAAAAAAAAAAAAAAAAAAAATATATATATATATATATATATATATATATATATATATATATATATATATATATATTATATATATATATATATATATATATATAATATATATATATATATATATATATATATATATATCGATGATTCGATACTGAGGGTAAAATATCGATATGTCGATATATTGTCTTCAAAAATATTACTGATATTTTTCCGATACTATCGTAAAAATATCAATATCGATATATAATGGTACTCTTTCGGCATCTCTACTTGATATCATCAATCGATATGCGACACCTGTTACTGCTATCGGATCAAGCTATAAATTTACACACGCCATACTTTTTATTTTTATTTTTATTTTTCCGAGCTTAAATATGATATATGCAATGTATTTCAGCATATATTGTTTTTATATTTTCAATATCGTGAAAAATACAAGCTCATTGGGATGGACTAAACTATTACCCTAAACCCTTCCACAGTAGTCGTTAATCAAAAGGTTCGTTAAGATTTCAGTTTCTTGTGCAAGTGAATGATGATTGTCAAATTGCTAGGCCTGTTAGAGCCCGTTCGCGATTGCTAATTAGTGTCGTCCTGTATTTAGTTCCAGAAGGTTACAGAAGGTTTGCGCTCCTCTCGGCTATAAATACTGGTTGGTACAAGCCATCATACCTCGTCAACGTTGTTTGAGCAGACTCAACTGCAAACCAAGAGCCATGCAAAGATTATTTTCATATTGACCAAGTGAATCGAAACCTCCACAAGTAGGCCAGAAATTGCTTATATATATATATATATATATATATATATATATATATATATATATATATATATATATATATATATATATATATATATATATATATATATATATATATATATATATATATTATATATATATATATATATATATATATGATCTAAAATAACCAAGAAATTTAAAATTATTACCTACTAGTTTCGGGTGATTTAAAGCTTCTACCCATTATCAATGCTTTGAATACAATGAAGAATATTATATAAAAAAAAATAAGAAATATATAAAATTCAAAGAAAAAAATGTTACATAAAAGTTATATCAATATATTTATAAATTTTTTTTTTCTATATGATGATTTTCATATATTTATTTATTCATATAACTTTTATGTAATATCTTTTTCCTTTGAATTTTATATATTTCCTAATTTTTTATGTAATATTCTTTATTGTATTCAAAGCATTGAAATGGGTAGAAGATTTTAATCACCCGAAACTAGTCGGTAATAAATGTTTAAATTTGTCTTGGTTATTAAATTCTGCCTTAGATTAGAGGTTCTGTCACTGCTGTATATATAAATATATATATATATATATATTTATATATATATATATATATATATATATATATATATATATATATATATATATATATATATATATATATATATATATATATATATATATATATATATATTATAGTTAGTTAGTTAGTTAGTTAATTCGCCACTTTTTAAACTCTCACCGAGGTGAGGACAAGTCGGGAGAAGGGGAGTGTGTAATGTTTTCCCGACCAGTGGTGCCACCCAGATTGGTGATTTGGTGTACAGTATTCTGGGGTTGATAGCAGCCCCTGCCACGGTCTTTCAAGTCCAGATTTCCCAACCATCTGTGGACGTAGTTAGTTTTCTATACTCGGAAGACCTACTGCGCATGTGGCAGATAGGAGTGAGTGTTTGTTTTTGTCATTATAGGTTGAATTTGTATACGTTGGCTGTGTGTTTAGCTGAGGTGTAGGTATTGAGATTAGTGTATTAATACACTTTGCCGTAAACTGTAATTAATTACAGAAAATCCCCTACGAGCGGCAATTTTTTGTGTCCGATCTGGTTAGTGGGCGGGCGATCGGAGTCTTCGTTTTACTGAGGACTCGAACTCCCGTCCTAAAGCGTGGAAAATCCTCCGCTTTATCCACTGAGCTAACCGGATCTCGCCCTATATATATATATATATATATATATATATATATATATATATATATATATATATATATATATATATATATATATATATATATATATATATATATATATATATATATATATATATATATATATATATATATATATATATATAATATATATATATATATATATATATATATATATATATATATATATATATATATATATATATATATATATATATATATATATATATATATATATATATATATATATATATATAATATATATATATATATATATATATATATATATATATATATATATATATATATATATATATATATATTGAAAGTAACAATAATGTCGGTGATATCTGTTTCAAATGAAAGGCAATAAATCTTGATCTTTGTCTTCCCTAATAAGCGATTCTTTATATAAGTTAACATAAATATCTAATTTCCAATCGGATAAATTCTAAAACGTCACAAGTCTCCCTCCGAGCGTTTCTTTCTCTTCGATCTCATAAATCGTTGCAGACAATAATTTGAACTTTACTTCTGTTTCAAATGATGACGCGAGGAGAAGACTCGAGAAGGAGAGGTCGCTTCGCTGTTCCAGTCACTTGAGATACATACAATTTACTTTTTTTGCCTTCTCATTTTAAAAAAGAAATGCAACTTTTTTTCCTCAGTATTAGGTTTCATATATATATATATATATATATATATATATATATATATATATATATATATATATATATATATATATATATATATATATTATATATATATATATATATATATATATATATATATATATATATATATATATATATATATATATATTATATATATATATATATATATATATATATATATATATATATATATATATATATATATATATATATATATATATATATATATATATATATATATATATATATATATATATATATATATATATATATATATATATATATATATATATATATATATATATATATATATATATATATATATATATATATATATATATTATATATATATATATATATATATATATTAGGGATGGAGCGATACCAAAATTTTTACCGATACCGATACCGATACCGATACCTAAAAATTACCAGATACCGATACCGATACCGATACCGGTATCGGTATCGGAAAATATGCCGATACTACTACCGATACCGATACCGATACTTTACTCTTATCCAAAAATTTTGCCGATACCGATACCGATACTGAAAAGGCCGATACCGATACCGATACCGGTATCGGAAAATATGCCGATACTTGCCGATACCCGATACCGATACTTCACTCCATCCCTAATATATATATATATATATATATATATATATATATATATAATATATATATATATATATATATATATATTATATATATATATATATA
>SEYY01024325.1:47500-50000 GCA_009176605.1 Armadillidium nasatum | reverse complement strand
AATTTCTCTCTCTCTCGCTCTCTCTCTCTCTCTCTCTCTCTCTATCTTATATATATATAATATATATATATATATATATATATATATATATATATATATATATATATATATATATATATATATATATATATATATATATATATATATATATATATATATATATATATATATATATATATATATATATATATATATATTTATAAATATTTACATCTCATACACTCATCACAGTCCCTCATATAACTTCGTGGTAGTGTTAATTGGAAATTCGGAAACATTCAGTAATTTTATAAAAAGGTGAAATAGTATTTTGCTTCATAAAAATTTTAAGCATTGGATTATTAGTTTAGTACAGGAGTGGGCAACCTATTTGCGAATACGTGCCAAAATCGGCAGAATCTCTAACACAAAATTTTTGCACGTACCAACCAAAATTTTTTTGAGAACATAATATTTGATATATTTTAAGTATTTGAAGTACTTATACATTTGTGTGACTAAACACAATAAAAGGCTATTACAGATAATCTACTACTGATTTGAAACCACTCATAGATGATGTACAAAAAAAAAAAACATTTATTTCCCTTTAAGGTTACACTTACTTAAACAGTCCTGAACCTTTGCCACCTTCAAAGGAAAACATCAGATAAAACTAGAGACAGGAAACTCAATTATAAAAAATTTAAAAAATTGTTTGACGTGCCTGAATAAATTTATCGACGTGCCACGTTTGGCACGCGTGCCAATGGATACTCATCCCTGGTCTAGTAAATTTCACTATTTCAATAATTAATTTAGCCATTGTCCTATTCAAATGTCTTTCTCATTTTCTGAATTCCAAGAGTCAACCAAATTTTAGTGGTAAGCTTCTTTAGCCTTCAGTCTTCGATCTTCTCTGTTATTCTTCAGTTTCATTACTTCATTTTCTTACTTTTTATTATTAAACTGTCCATCTCAGACGACAGTGAGATTGAGATATATATATATATATATATATATATATATATATATATATATATATATATATATATATATATATATATATATATATATATATATATATATATATATATATATATTAGTGATGGATCGGATGTAATATTTTCTCATTTGCGGATGCGGATGTAGAATTTTCGTCAAGTGTGGATACGGATGTTGAATTTTGCGAAAGTGCGGATGTTAATTTTGATTAGGATGCGAAATGCGTATGCATCATTCAATATATATATATATATATATATATATATATATATATATATACTATATATATATATATATATATATATATATATATATATATATATATATATATATATATATATATAATATATATATATATATATATATATAAAGTTGGATAGGCCTCTTTCCTAGTGAACCTTAATCTAATTAGAAAGGTTAAAGCCAATACTAACTGTTTCCACCTACTCTCTTAATACACTGAGAATGTTTCAAACCTTATCTCGGTCCGTCTTCAGCACAAACTAAATTTTTCAAATTTCTATTTTAAAATACAATCAAAATATAAATTCATTAACTATAGATAAAATATTTAAAATAATAATAATAATTGCAATAAAAAAGATAAAAATAAAATAATATTAATATTAAAATATATAAAACCGACTAATCGAAATTTAGCAACACCAAGAAATAATAAAAAGGCTTGACTATTTTGTTAAAAAGAACTTCTTTATTGAGTGAAAAGGACAATAGATGAGGCTTGATCATTTAAGGATGTGGAATGAGTTTTTATATAAAAGACTATATATATCCTACGATCAAAAAAGAGTAGACGCACGTTGAAGGATAGAGAAATTAGAAGAAGAAAAACGGTGGGTATCACCACGGTCTTTTATGGTAGAGTGTTCAAGAGAGCAAAGAAGAAGGTCAGTCCTAAAGAAAACTCCTCTTTGCTTGTCAATCCTCACTTTTAGTAGTAGACCAGTTTGGCTTATATACGCTGCATTATAGCTGGCAAACGTAAATAAATAAATTAATGACGATCTGAGAAGCATTGTGTGACTCCTTGTGTCTGAAGAAGCTTTAAATTGAGAGGGAGTTATAATAAATAAGAACGAACTGGCATTGCGGGAATGTAGCTTCAATTTAAATAAGTAAGAATATTTCTATTAAGTTGAGATGTAAGTTATCCTATATACGGAAGTCTTAAATATATTTTTTTAAGTACAGTAGGAAAATGAAGAGTGAGTAGGTCTAAAGATATGTGAGAAATTCGTTAATACTTTTTTCCACTTGGAACTTTGGGAATAAATTAAAATGGAAAAGAAATTTAATAAATTCCATCTCTGCATGGTATATATATATATATATATATATATATATATATATATATATATATATATATATATATATATATATATATATATATATATATATATATATATATATATATATAATATATATATATATATATATATATATATATATATATACTATATATATATATATATATATATATATATATATATATTAT
>SEYY01024325.1:37500-45000 GCA_009176605.1 Armadillidium nasatum | reverse complement strand
CATTTTTTCCCCTTCCCCATGTTGCCGCCACTCACGGGCAGAGCCCTTTTCAAGGAGGGGTTTTTTATTTTAAAATTTTGCTATTATTGTGTCATAATCCAAGTAAATTTTTTTTTATCCTATTTTAAATTTCTGCTAACCTTTTATGTCATTCTACAGACCACAAAAGAAAGTTTCATTTAAATGAATTGAGAGCTAAGCCTAGGCTCTGAATGCCTCAGTATTTTGTCTTCTACAGTCCGCTCTCAGAAAGTTTCATTTAAATGAATTTAAACATTTTCCAAAGTTTTGACGATTAGTTTCGAGTGATTTTCACTTCAACTCATTTTCAAGGTTTTTAAGAGAATGAATTAAATAACATAAAATAAACAAATAAATGATAAAATCATTATAAAATAACATTATATAAAAACATATTGTTAATATGTAAATAACAGAGCATAAATATTATAAAAAGATTGATTAAAAATATTCAATTCAAAATTAGTGTTTTCTGAGTATATATTTCATTTAAATTCGGATTAGACTACCATATATATATATATATATATATATATATATATATATATATATATATATATATATATATATATATATATATATATATATATATATATATATATGTGTGTGTGTGTGTGTGTGTGTGTGTGTTTATGTGCGAGTGTGTTAATGTGTGTGCGAGTGCTCGAAATTATCTGTGAAATTTTGCAATGAAAATTTTTGTCAAAAAGTTGTTTTCTAAACATATCTCATTCTCTTTTTTATCTCATTCTCTTTTTCCTAAACATGTCTTTTTCTCTTTGTAATTTTCTAATATTCTTTTGGGTCGTTCTATAACAATTGTTGTATATATCCACTTTTCATTCTTTAAATCTCTCATCAGTGGTGTTCTTGGTTCTATCCAATTTTCAAGCTTTATTCTTTTCATTAATGACCTTCTCTTTATCACTAACTCCCATCAGCAACTCCACCCTTCATTTCCACATTTATTTTGAAAGTCTCTTCAACTATAGGGCAACTAAATTCTAATTCTTTCTTTAATTTCTAATTGTTATTTCTAATGTTTATTTTCAATGCCTCAATAACTCACTTCCGATGATACACTTGTTCATTTTGCACATTTTAATCAATTTAAAAAACAAAATTTTAAAACTAGATAAAAAAAATGAATAATGATATTCAAATGATAGGAAAGTCAGAGGTGAGCGAAAGTAAAAGAAGTGAACGAAAATAAAAGAGAACTAAATTGAGATTATAACTTTATTTTTTATCTATATTTATTATTCGAACTGAATGAGAGGATTTTACATATTATCTTAATTAATACCGTCTTTTCTCATTCCAAATTAATTCATCGAAAATTTCCAAAAAAAACTCTCGTAACTTTTACTTTTATTATGTATATAATATATATATTATATATATATAATATATATATATATATATATATATATATATATATATATATATATATATATATATATATATATATATATATATATATATATATATATATTATATATATATATATATTATAATTGGGGGTACTATCATCTCTTCGGACGGCGCTACGTTTTCCCCAATATATATATATATATATATATATATATATATATATATATATATATATATATATATATATATATATATATATATATTATATATATATATATATATATATATATTATATATACTCCTGATAGATTTGAATGCATATTTTTATTTATTTATTGTTTTCGTAAATGCAATTATTTTATAAAAACATGTTTAATAAGAGGAAGTCTTGAGCTGCATTTTCGAAGTTACTCAAATTGCCTCCAAATCGTCGCAATTAGAATAGAAGAAAACTTTGTATAATTTCGGCTTAAACTTTACCGACATTTTTGAAAGGACTCAATTAATTTTAATGCAATTATTAAAACCTTTAAAGCGTAGTATTTCTTTATAATTTTCATAACATTTAGTAGTAGTAGTAGTAGTAGTAGTAATAGAATTATTATTATTTATAATAATAATAATAATAATAATAATAATAATAAATAATAATAATAATAATAATATAATAATATATATAATAATAATATATTATATATATATATATATATAATATATATATATATATATATATATATATATATATATATATATATATATATATATATATATATATATATATATATATATATATATATATATATATATATATATATATATATATATATATATATATATATATATATATATATATATATATATATATATATATATATATATATATATATATATATATATATATTCACTCTTCATATTTACTCAACGATGTTATGTTCTCGTTCTTCTATTTGGGGTCTTCTCAATATTCTAATTATTTCTTAGGCTTCTTGCCAATCTACAACTTATTCATCTATTCTGTATAGTTATCACGTAATTTTACTGACTATCCTATATTCTTCGACTATTTAAACTAAAAAATTTAGCAAGTTGTTTTTCATTTCTCGGAAATCATCCTAATTGGTTAATTTAATGTTCACCACCGTCAATGGCTTTCATTTAGTTCTTTTGATATAGCTGGGGAACTCGTTAACCTCTTTTCTTTCAGAACAACCTAAAGCAACTCCTAATTTGTACCCTGACTGTTTTGGTGATGAACCCAACCCGTTTGATCTTTTCTTAATCGACAATCCTTCTCATTATTTTGTTACACTTCCTCCTCCTCTGATGTCATCCAATCACGTTTTTCTCCGTGTTTTTTGTTTTTTTTCTACTAGCTTTCTGCAGGAGTGGCCTTCACCTTCGAATAGGAGACGTTTTTGGCACGATACTGGTAACTTCCCTCTTTCGGTATCTATCCTTCTCATTGTGGCCGTCTGTCTGATTTCCTTCCCGTTCGATCTATAGCAGTTGTTGTAGATGGCAGCTGTTCATCTTTTAAATCTGTTAATAGTGGCTCTCCTTAGATACTTACTGTTCTATCACCAAATATTCTTCTGTTTTTTATTACTGACTTTCTCTCTATTACTTCATTACAAATCCACTCCTAAGCCGATGACTCTACTCTCCATAACTCCTTTCATTTTGAAGTCCATCCAACCCAACAGCTATTAAATATCGCTAGGAGGTAGCCCTGGAGCAACTATCATTTGATCATTCTTGAATTCCTTAATGAATCAGAGAAAACAGTTATTTTCAGTACCTCAAAAACTCAGTTCCTCAATCAAAACTTCATTTATGCTAAATATTCTCGGTGTATCGTTTTCTCGTGGTCTTTCTTGGAAAATTTACATTATCTCTCTTTCTAAACGAGTTTCTAAGAGATAGTTGTTCCGGGGTGATTTTGAAATTTCTTCACTTCACTCCAGTTTTGTTCTTTATTGAGGTTTATTCGTTCGTATATGGAGCATGCTTCACACATCTGGGGTGGTTCCATTTATACAACTCTCTTTGAAAAGGCGGAAAGTAGGGATTTTCGTCTTATCAGGTAGTTTGCTCTTATTAACTTTCTCAGTATCTTTTTCTGTTGGTGCGTCAACCTCAGTATAATAGCAATTACAACGGACACCACCCTTTTCAAATCTCCTGTCACATATTCCTCCTATGGACTTGTGCGACACACCGTCTACACAGTCTCATCCTTTTTCTTTCCAATTCTCTAACCAAACAACCGCAATGTTAGTCTTACAAGAAGTCTTCTTGTAAAGTCTGATGCATATTTCCCCAACTTCCTTTGAAATACATACTCAAATGCCATGTCTGGGGCATGTTGATTTTCAATTTGACACTTCCAAAGGGTTTCCCAATTCTGGTAGCGATTGGTAGGCCTCTGGCCTTTGCCCTCCAAGTATATATATAGTATATATATATATATATATATATATATATATATATATATATATATATATATATATATATATATATATATATATATATATATATATATATATATATATATATATATATATATATATATATATATATATATATATATATATATATTTTGCAAATTCGTGGAATCCAAAATTTTTTGAATTTGAAATATTCAAGCAATTGAATTCGGATTCGGAATCAAAAGTTCCGGCTTCGGATTTAATTCGGATTCGAAGGTTCAGGAATCCGATTTGAGAAATATCTGGATTCGGATTCGAGAAATCTAAGACTATCCGGATTCGGATTCGATTCGGGTTCTAGAAATTCAAAAATGACTGGATTCGGGATTCGAAGATTTTGTATTTGGATACGAAACTTGCCGGGTTTTCCCATCACTGATATATATATATATATATATATATATATATATATATATATATATATATATATATATATATATATATATATATATATATATATATATATATATATATATATATATATATATATATATATATATGATATTGTATGTAATTTTTTCAAATTTACTCAAACCCGGAATCTCAGATAATACATTTCAATACGTTTAAATTTCTTCAAATTGAAATGTCACAATTGAAATTAGTGTTCGAGTATAAAGACGACTATTATGAAGTAAAGTTTTATATATATATATATATATATATATATATATATATATATATATATATATATATATATATATATATATATATATATATATATATATATATATATAGTCTGGAACACACTCCCTTCATCTATTTTCCCAACTTCCTATGACTTGCACACCTTCTAATGCCGTGTATCAGGTCATGTTGGCCTTTGATTCGACCAGGTTCCTGACTTTCCTCCTGACTCTGGTGGAAATTTTATTAAGCACTCTGGCCTTTGCCCACCAGAATATATATATATATATATATATATATATATATATATATATATATATATATATATATATATATATATATATATATATATATATATATATATATATATATATATATATATATATATATATATATATATATAAAATTAACTTATTAAAAAAAAAAAAGTAAAACAAATCTGTTATAGAATTATTAAAATATCAGAATACAAATAATATAGTTTAAATTTTCAAAGAATTAGCTTATTAAATATTCATAGGTAAATGAGAGCAAACATTACCTTTTTTTTTTTTTTTTTTTTTTTTTTTTTTTTTTTTTTTTACATTTGAAATTCTCAGCTTAGAATAATTATTTACTTTAAACAGGTAAAATCGCTTCTATGCATCAACCTATAGAGCGATTAGCTTGCGTACTTAAAGATCAAGTTTCGATCCCTCTTGCGGTGTATATCCCTTTCTGGAGTGCTCTTCCTCCTTGAACAGACCAACATATATAACGTACAAGTCTTTTTTTTAAATACTTTTCCTTTTTAGAGCTGTAATTAATAATTTTTGCTAATTTGGTCCTTTTTCTGGTCTTTAAAATCATTATTTTTCTAACCATTCTGAACTCTCGGAAAAATGAATATAAAACAACAGAATTTTTATTTTAATCCCAAAACACAAAAACTTCTAAGAAAATTTAATTACTTTGATAGTAATAAATATATCAATTTTTAATAATAAACATCATAGAACAAATGAATAAATATTACTGAACAAGAACACATACATTTTATAGATATATATGTGTATGTTTATATGTATGTATTTTTATGTGTGTATATAAATATACGAGCACAAATATGAACGTAGGGAAAAAGAAAGATGATTTTATTAATAATGTATATGTTTATGAACAATAAATGTCAATTTTCAGTAAGTACGATTATTATTTTTATAAATATCTAAATTATAGGTACGGTTTCCAACAAATTATATTCTTAATTTATCATTGATATCTTTCATTATTGATCTGAGCAAACAACCATACATACATATATATATATATATATATATATATATATATATATATATATATATATATATATATATATATATATATATATATATATATATATATATATATATATATATATATATATATATACGGTATATCAAATCAATATCAAAATCCGCCCCCAGGAAGGGTTATTAACCCTGCCAGTAGGTTCATTCGAGGACGAAACCAAGGGTTTACGGGCCGATGAGCAACATCCGCTGGCTGACTGATGCCGATTTTGATTCCACCAGCAGCAAGCACGCCGCTGGTGTACTTATTGCGCATATGGGGCAGAGCTAAGCGCAAGAGAGAACTGCTCAAATTTCTCTACTCCAACCTTGTCTCGAACCCGGGTCTCGCGTGCTAAGCGAGTGCTTGATAATCTATATATATATATATATATATATATATATATATATATATATATATATATATATATATATATATATATATAATATATATATATATATATATATATATATATATATATATATATTGTTTAATATATGTTGGGTAATGGGAAAGGGGTTTCAAGATTGGAAAGATGCGTGCATGGTCCTTGTGTATAAGGGAAAGGGTGATAAATTCGAGTGTGGGAGTTGTAAGGGGATAAAGGTTGCATATCGTAGTGGGAAAAATGTATGATATTATTTTATTGGGAAAGATAGGGATTGCTGGGTTGAAAGGTTAGGTTAGATCCCAAAGCCATACCATCAATTTGGCTATATAGTTCCCACTCGAAAAGGAATATATAGAATCTTCAACTTATAATTTGAAAAATTTGGTGAAATAGGAATGATCCATTCCCATAATATTTTGACTATTGTGAAATAATTGTAAATATATCTTTATTGTCATATAATTCTAAAAATATTTGCTCTCCTGAACACTCTGTTATATATATATATATATATATATATATATATATATATATATATATATATATATATATATATATATATATATATATATATATATATATATATATATATATATATATATATAATATATATATTATTACTAAATTATTAATATTATTGCACATTGTGGACAATATCTCTTTAGATTCTTTTTATAACGAACAAAAAGGGGGTGTTAATTATTGAAAGGAAAAAGAAATAAAAGTATTTAGCAATATTCATATATTACAGCTATTTATATTATATATATATATATATATATATATATATATATATATATATATATATATATATATATATATATATATATATATATATATATATATATATATATATATATATATATATAAATTTAAAAAAATATTTTTTTTACCTTTTCCTTGTAAGCCAACTATTTTTTATATATATCAGGGAAAAAAATTGTTAAATAAACGAGCACATACTCTCTACACGATTAACAACGAGAAACTGTTTGCTTTTATGGATTTTGCTTATATTTGCCATAAAGTAAACAGAATTGATGGAGTATATAGTGACACGTGTGGGTAGCAATATTATCCATAGCATACATACTGAGATTGAAAGGCAGCAGAAATTATGCCTTCCTAATATACAAAAAGATTAGAAATTATCCTTTAAAATTTTGTCGGATTAGGTGAATATTATGCCCAAGAAGGAACATTTTGCTCGAACACATTAAAGAACCTTTGTACAATAAAAACTTATTTATATAATAATAATAATAATAATAATAATAGAAATTATTA
>SEYY01024325.1:5000-17500 GCA_009176605.1 Armadillidium nasatum | reverse complement strand
AATTAGTCATATAAATTTATAGCTTTTCAATTTATTTTTCATTTATATAGTTTATGTTGTGTTCACTATGTTTCATATATATATATATATATATATATATATATATATATATATATATATATATATATATATATATATATATATATATATATATATATATATATATATATATATATATATATATATATATATATATATATATATATATATAAGCTTGTGTTTTTTTGCTTTGTTTTTGTAAAATTGTACTATTTTTTTTGTCATATTTTTGTATTTAGTTGATTCTAATTTTGTCTAACCTTTAAATGTTTTCAGAAAAATTCTGATGATGATCATAATGATCGAAACGTAAATTATAAATTATAATGTATAAAGTAATTGTTTTTGAGATTTCAATGTCTTTTAATTTACTTGCCTCTGTGTGTTTAAACATTCATTAAAGTAATGCTCCATATGTTTTTTGCTTTACTATTTATTCTTATATATATATATATATATATATATATATATATATATATATATATATATATATATATATATATATATATATATATATATATATATATATATATATATATATATATATAATATATATATATATATATATATATATATATATATATATATATATATATATATATATATATATATATATATATATATATATATAATATTATATATATATATATATATATATATATATATATATATATATATATATATATATATATATATATATATATATATATATATAATATATATATATATATATATATATATCAGTGGCAGCTCTTGACGTGGTTGCAGGTTTGCGCTACACCACTATATGCACTAACTAGTGTGCAACTGTTGTTTATTACTTTCTATTTCTTAATTTTTTTAATAGGATTAAATATTTAATAAATTGTATCTTATTATAATAACCACTCATATGAAGCGTTATTTAATGTAGAAAAAAAGTCATGCAATTTTGATTAGTTATTCTAAATGAAGAAAATACTGTGTGGTTGCAAAAATTTTTGCAAACGCATCCTTTAATATAACGGACGAGAGAATTGTGTGTCGACACTTGCTGCTCGAGCGTTTATATTAGTATGATGTGATTGCAAAGGAAATGCAACCGACGTTACAAACCTTCTTTTATAGTACAAGAAAAATTTTTAATGAAATTTGAAGAAAAGTATACATATTTTAATTTTTGTTCTTCACAGTTAAGAATATTTTTTATTTATTATTATTATATTCATACTTAATAATAATAATAATTATTATTATTTTTTATTTTTATTATATTATTTATTATTATTATTATTATCATTATTATTATTATTATTATTATTATTATTATTATTATTATTATTATTATTATTATTATTATTATATATTATATAATTATTATTGCCTGATGGAATTTTTTTCCTCTAATGGCTGTCTCATGGTAATTGGACTTTTTGTGGTGAAATTAATTTTTTTTTGTATATATTTACAATGACCTTAGCACAATGTATGTTTATATGTTTATATATTTATGTATAAAAAGATGTAATTGCCTGAGATAAAATAAATCTATCTATATATCTATCATTATTATTATTATTATTATTATTATTATTATTATTATTATTATTATTATTATTATATAAATGTTTTCATTGTACAAAGGTTCTTCGATGTTTTAGAGCAAAATGTTCCTTCTCCGGCACAATATGCATCTAATCCGACAAAATTATATAGGTTAATTTTTTTATTTTTTGTACATTCGGTAGGCATAATTTCTCCTGCCTTGGGTATATAATAATATCCGTACCGTTTTCTTTATGAGAAATATAAGCAAAATCCACATTAGCAAACAGTTTCACTTTGTTGATCGAGTAGAAAGTTTGTGCTTGTTTATTTTAAATTTTTTTTGACTGAATAACTTTCTAAGATGAATACTTTACGGAATATATATATATATATATATATATATATATATATATATATATATATATATATATATATATATATATATATATATATATATATATATATATATATATATATATATATATATATATATATATATATATATACCTATATTTTACCACGAGCCGCCCCTGATATATATATATATATAATATATATATATATATATATATATATATATATATATATATATATATATATATATATATATATATATATATATATATATATATATATATATATATATATATATATATATACAATAAATTACTAAAACTTGTTTTGTATATTATGTAAAAGTATGTAGAATGAAAAATTAGTATCACTTTATATGCATTCATGTAATATTATATAAAAGAAGCCTTTTATTCTTTACTAAAGCCCCTTTTATGCTGCAAACTCAACCTTTTTAATCGTTAATAAATTTAGATAAAAAACCAATATTAAAACAAATAAAGTTTAGGAAATTGTTGAGTCCATTTTTAATCTCTCTCTCTCTCTCTCTCTCCCCCCTCTCTCTCCCTCTCCCTCTCCCTCTCTCTCTCCTTCTCTCTCTCTCTTCCTTCCTCTTTCTCTTTCTCTCTCTTCCTTCCTCTCTCTCTTCATCCCTCTCTCTCTTCATCCCTCTCTCTCTTCCTCCATCTCTCTCTTTCTCCCTCTCTTTCTCTTTCTCTCTCCCTCTCTCTTTTTTTCTCTCTTAATATTTGAAGGCGACTTGCTCTCTTTCTTTATTTTATATAATAAAGTAATGCGAGAAAATGTTTTCATGAATATTTTGTGATGTTTCTTTGTTTAGTTTTAGACTCTATTCCTTTACATACCCCTTAATACAAAGGACATATATATATGCTCTATTGAATACGGATGACAGTTTTGTCTCTATTAAAACGTTTTATATATATTATATATATATATATATATATATATATATATATATATATATATATATATATATATATATATATATATATATATATATATATTCGGTTAGAATACTACATTGCCAATCGCAAAACCCAACATGTATAAAAAGCAATCATTTCCACAATCAATAAATCAAATGCTAAGTAATAATAAAAAATCTCTAATCCAAAGAGATCTTTAAAGTCGAATGAAATATTACAATGGGGATTAACTACCTTAATAACCAAAAAACTGAACAGATTACACAACATAAAACAAACAAATTCAAAATGCAATATCAAAAATTAAACGGATATAATGAAAAAAAAACTCTTCAAACCATTAGTCAGTTTCAAAACTTTGACAATCCTTATCCTTATTTCATAACCCAAGACATAAACATCTGACAAGAAAATTGTCAAAACCATACAACTATTAGTTCAACTACCATATCCAATATGTACTTAAAATATCTTAAAAGTAGAGTCTTTATCCACCAATCAAGTATTAGAATAAATAGTGAAGCTAAACTTTAAACCCTTCATTCTACTTGAAAAACAAAAAAAATAGAACAAAACTCTCTGTACTCTCTTTCTTCCTACCAAAAAGTTTCTATAATTTTAGCTCTAAACATCCTCTATAACAAAAAAAAAAAAAAACATTCAAAAATACAGTCAAAATACTTCCAAAGAGAATTTAATAAAAAAATCTCCGACAGCAAACGCGATAACCACTGTAGCACTAAACAATATAAACTGCCTTGATATATCTTAGTCACAAAGAACCTTTTTTATAAATATGGTCCATAAGTAAATATAGTCCTTATTACAAGCAGCAACAAAAAATAATAATATATTCTCTTTAGTCTCATTTCACATATATCCAAAAGAAATATTCTCTTCAAGATTGTCAACCCAAAAAACTATACTTAGAAGATATAAATTTTTCATACAGGACACATGCCTTTTAATAACAATTATTCAAATACATTACTTCATATAACAACTCAAAAACTGGCTTACCAACAACAGAATATTCAATAATAACAACTTTCTCGGAATATTTCGTAGTCACTTTTGTTACAACGGATAAATATTATTCCTTAAATCATGCTCACAACTATACCATTCAACAAGTCCCCAAAAATTCGTATGTGAGACCTACATGCGAATATTTTTTCAAGCATCAAAACAACTAGTTCTGTTTTATTCTCCAAAAAACTTACTTCAGTAACAAAATATTTATCCTCACAGTGGCAAACAAATTATTTGTAAGATTCTCTAAGTCGTTATTCTCCACTATCCTTGTTCCAAGCAACTAAACCATTCAAATTGAAAAACTTCAAAATCTTCCAAATACAGCTTTCAAAATAAATGAATGATGTCCCCAAAGCAAATCATGAGAAAAAAAAATGCTTAATAACGAAAATCACCTCAAAATGATGGGAGAATATCCAATACCTGGTCTCACCCTAATCTCCAAAGGGTAAAACATACATTTAATGTGAACAGCACACACACACACATTTATTAGTTTGTAATAATAGAAGTTCTAGTTATGACTTATTCCGGAGGGCTGTGCTCCTGAAAACGGTGTGACTCACAAAGTAATCTGAGTCCAATATATATATATATAATATATATATATATATATATATATATATATATATATATATATATATATATAATATATATATATATATATATATATATATATATATATATATATATATATATATATATATATATATATATATATATATATATATATATATATATATATATATATATATATATAATATATATATATATATATATATATATATATATATATATATATATATATATATATATAATATATATATATAATATATATATATATATATATATATATATATATATATATATATATATATATATATATATATATATAATATAAAAGATTTCAGAGTAAAATATTGTAACAAAAATTTTGTATCTGAACAAAATGAACTTTTAATAATACGATATAGTTATATTAAAAATTTTTTTAGTAAAATTATTACTCTTTTAACATACATCAATATTAACTCCTGGCATCATGAAAGCTGCTTTTGGTGGATTGATGGCTGGGATATATCGATAGATCTCTCTTCCAGCTTTGTACCATGTCACAGAATACAAAGGATCGCCTTGTAGATCGTACTCGCACGTCAGCATAGTATTTTCACCTACGTTCACCCATTCCGGAACATGGAATCGAACCCACTGCAAACACAATCCTGCAAATTTTATATATATATATATATATATATATATATATATATATATATATATATATATATATATATATATATATATATATATATATATATATATATATATACACTAAGACTAAGACTTTAAAGTCTGTTATATGAGGAATCGAACCTCCGACCTCTTGGATGGTAAGCCAGCACGCTACCACCACGCCAAGATGGTTCAAGAGGAAATCCTGTCAGGAGAGATCAAGAATGACTGTCAAGCATGCTCCCCCACCCCCTCACAATAGTTATTCTTCAGCTCTCCTAACGGATTTCTTTTGAACCTTCTTAGCGTGGTGGTAGCCTTCTGGCTTATTATCCAAGAGGTCAGGGGTTCGGTTCCTCATGTATCTGACTTTATAATCTTAGTATATTTATTTTAAGTCTGTGAGTGAGTTAGCAGACTTTAAAGTTTTATATATATTATATATATATATATATATATATATATAATATATATATATATATATATATATATATATATATATATATATATATATAATTTGATTTGATTTTTCTATGGGAAAAATAAGGTAAGGAAAGAAGTCTGAAGCAATATTTGAAGATACGTGAAATAGAGCTGTAATAAATGAATGCCGAATTTAGCTTTTCATTTTGTGCGATCAAAAACAATTTCATTTTAATAGAAAGTCACAGAGAGAAAGATATAGAATGGAAGAGGTAAGCATAGAAATGAACGTTTGTTCTTGAATTTATCAAATACTTTCGATGTGTTTAGTTGAAGTATCACAGTAAAGTTCATATTTTTCCATTACGTGCCATCAATTTTGTGGGTGCGTATTAAACTTCAGCTAAACTTTACCTAAAATATAGGAACATTGTAGAACCCTAATTTTTTCACTAATTGTCGTCACTTACGTGGGTGTGTACCAAACATCAACTAAAATATAAGTCGTAGGGTTCTAATTTTTTTTTATTAACTGCCATCATTTACGTGGGTGTGTTAACCTTATCCTTATCCAAATGTTATTATCATTATTGACACGTAGAAGAACACAGTAAGAAATTAGAAGAGCTAGAAATGATGTTTTTGTTTTTATTTTGTGAGACAAAATATAATAAAACATTATGATGATTTGTTCAAGGTTAAACGATAAAAATAAAACCAAATGAAATATGGTTGAAAAGAAGAAGAAAATTTTTGAAAGAATTACACAATTTAGATAGGTGTTTCTCTGACGAAATATGAAATAATGGTAGTTAATTTTTAAGTCATAAAACTGATTAAAAATAAATTATTTTATATTAATACTTTAAAACAGGGTTGCATGGTTTTAACCAGATGGCTTAAACCAATTTTTTTTTTTTGTTTAAAAAAACCAACTAAAAAAAACCATGTTTTTTTTTGGTTTAAACCAAATTTTTTATTTTTTGTTAATGAATTTATATAAAAGCTATATAAATATATATATATATATATATATATATATATATATATATATATATATATATATATATATATATATATATATATATATATATTATATATATATATATATATATATATATACCGTGGCTCAAACGGTAGAGTGATTGACTCACGTGCTTGAGGGCGCCGGTTCGATCCCACTTGGGGATCCTAGGTATATACTACCTAGAAAAGTTCCTCTCCTCGAATAGGACAATGCCAGTGAGATGTTATATATAATATATATATATATATATATATATATATATATATATATATATATATATATATATATATATATATATATATATATATATATATATATATATATATATATATATATATATATATATATATATATATATATATATATATATATATATATATATATATATATATATATATATATATATATATATATATATATATATATATATATATATATATATATATATATATATATATATATATATATATATATATATATATATATATATATATATATATATATATATATATATATATATATATATATATATACTTTCATAAGTCTACTAATTTACATTATTTTTTAGAAGTTCAAATTTATTTTTTGCTTCATTTCAATCATTTTGTTACTGTTCTATATATAAAAATATATTGCATTTTTCATTATTCATTAGTCATTTCACCTATTGATTCATTATTGTAATAAAAAAACAAATAAACCAAAAAAAAAACAAAAAAACCTGGTTTTTATTGTTTTTTTTAAAAAAACCTTTGGTATTTTTTTTTTTTTTTTAAAACATGGTTTTTTTTTCTACCCTGCTTTAAAATAACGAAAGAAATGTCTCTTTTAACTTGATTTTACACTAAGGTGACTATCCGTCCCAATTTTATCGGGACAGTCCCGATTTTTTAAGCCGTGTCCCGATTTTTTTAGATGGTAATTCGGGACGGATAATAGTATTTTATCCAACTCATGTTTAAATTAGGTAGCAAAAATGATTTTTTTGTGTAAAATGTCCTTAACTAATAAACCATATGACTTGTTATTGAAAACAACAATCGTATTTCTTCTTTATATTAATCATCACCCTTCTTTATACATCCCATAAGACCCTTACGAGCAGGGTATTTGGGGTGGGGGGCCAGTGTTGATTAGCGTCCCGATTTTTGGTCAGAAAAATATGGTTGCCTTATTTTACACTCATAACAAAAAATTGAAAAAATTCCAAATTTTAATAACAATGAATTTTTGGGTATGAAATAAAAAATTGATATACCCGGACCAAAACATAACTAAATAAATTTTTCTTTTTTAATTTATCCGATTTTCTTAATTAAATAAAAATTTCAACGGAATCTTTATTTATATATATATATATATATATATATATATATATATATATATATATATATATATATATATATATATATATATATATATATATATATATATATATATATATATATATATATATATATATAGTTGTTATGTGTGCGCATTTTTGTGTAATAAAGCTGTCCCTCATAAGCCTTTATATGTTATCTGGAGTTGCCTTTCTGCTCGTTTTATTTTATAGAGAGTTCAAAGGTTTGCCTCTACTTAAATAAATATGTATTTTATTGAAACCGTTTATTCTTATCAAGATTAAATATATATATATATATATATATATATATATATATATATATATATATATATATATATATATATATATATATATATATATATAAACACTACTTGTGGATTGGAGATCGAATATCATGAAACTTATTCACTAGTATTCCATGTATAGACAATACCTGAAATTTTAAAGAATTTAAGAATAGTTGTTTAAGGCTTATAGCACACAAGATACAATTTGTCGGACGATATCGTTATATATATATATATATATATATATATATATATATATATATATATATATATATATATATATATATATATATATATGCAAATCTTGTCAAAATGCTAACTTATCGAAAATCGTAATTTAATTTAACCAAACGAGTTTGAAGCAAAACCTAGAATCGGTTGTTCCATTGCACATTAAGTATACATATTTTATATATATATATATATATATATATATATATATATATATATATATATATATATATAATATATATAATATATATATATAAAATAGATTTTGAAATTTTAAATTAAATTTTTACGATTAAATTTAATAGTAATAAATTAAAATAATACTTACTGAATTGCAAATTATTCCGCCATAAAACAAAATTTCGATGAAAAAAAAATAAATAAATAAATAAAAATTACGACAACAAAAGAAAACAAACTCTTTCTAGTTTAAAAACCATTACCAATTTTGTTTATTCCACTACTACTACAAATAATAATAATAATAATAATAATAATAATAATAATAATAATAATAATAATAATAATAATAATAATAATTTTAACAGAGGTAATATTAAAAATAATTAATAATAATAATAATTAATAATAATAATAATAATAATAATAATAATAATAACAGAGGTAATATGATAATTAATACTAAACAATAATAATAACAACAGTTAATATAATAAATAACTAATAATAATAATTATAAGAGATAATATAAATAATTAATAATAATAATACAGAGGTAATATTATAAATAATAATTATAATGATAATAATAATAATAACAGGTAATATTATAATTAATAATAATGAAAATAATAATGAGAAACAATGTTGAGTCGTAACAAAAGAAATAATTAATTGTGATTGGCTTGTTTGACACCTTTGTCGTAAATAAAAAAGAACTTCTTTTTCCGAGATCAAATTCTTCTTTTTGTTTATTGTTGACAGTCATTAAGAAATTGGAAAGGGATCCAACTTTTGTCTCTCATCCTCTGAGCAGTATTTATTTTCATATAACTTTTTAATTCTTTCTCTCTCTCTCTCTCTCTCTCTCTCTCTCTCATTCTATCTCTCTATTTCTTTTTCTTTGTTTTCTGCGTCCCTCCTTTCTCTCCCTTCTTTTTCTCCCCTCTATTCTCATTTTGTTCATTCTTTTCTGCTCCCTCTCTCTCTCTCATTCTCGTTCTTTATTTACGTTCCTCTCTCTCTCTCTCGTTCTTTTCTTGCTTTCTCTTCCTCTCTCTCTCTCTCGTTCTTTTCTTGCTTTCTCTTCCTCTCTTTCCCTTATTCATTCACTCTATCCTCTCTCTACTATGCATCTCACTCTCCTTTTTCAGCTTTCTCTCTCTTTTTCTCTTCCTCCCTCTATTTCGCAGCGTCTCACCTTTCTGTCATTTTCCATTTTCTAACCCCTCCAATCTTTCTAAATTGTCTGTTAATTTGTCTTTATATATATATATATTATATATATATATATATATATATATATATATATATATATATATATATATATATATATATATATATATATTGTAAAGTGGTTAGGATAGTTTTTAACCCCTTTGAAAAGTGATAAAGATGAAATAGACTCCCTTAGCTATGAAAGCTAACCTTGTAAAGTTTATAATCCGACTTCAAAGAGTCGTTTTTATTGTTATGTTATTAATTTGAACCTTTGAGTGCAAAATCCTTTACCAAATTGACTCTCTTTATCAGTTTTAGAAAAGAAAACTAATTTTGAAATCTTTTTACAAAGGTATGTGAATGAATTGTGAGGTTAAAATGTTAGAGATTTTCTTTTTTTTTTACAATAAAAAAAAAATATTCTTCACTGAAAATCTGCAGATTTATTTTCATATATATATATATATATATATATATATATATATATATATATATATATATATATAATATATATATATATATATAATTCACAATTTAAGTTAGATTAGCTTAGATAAATTAATTTGAGATTAAAACTTTCCGGAAGGTTCTTGAATTAATTCGAATAGTTGCTGCTCTTCTCTTATACATTCTCTTATACTTTCTCTTATCCATTATACATTTATTATATATTATATATATATATATATATATATATATATATTATATATATATATATATATATATATATAATGTATTGTGTATGTATGTATGTATGCATGTATGCATTATATAATGTATATATATTAGGATGCACCGAAGCTAAAATTTTGCCGAAGACAATTTGTTGATCCGAAGCTTCGGCTTCTTCAAAATTTTAGTTTGGGTGCATCCCCATAATATATATATATATATATATAATATATATATATATATTATATATATATATATATAATATATATATATATATATATATATATATATATATATATATATATTATATCGACCGTCATCGGGTGAGCTGCTATAAAACCAAAGGAAATGAAACACTAAAAGTCCAGAAAAGTGATTGTAAAGAAAAAGAAAAACTGCAGAATTTATTGAAAAGCGACTTGAAATCTGAATGTGTTTCCAAGAGATGCTTTGAGGCCTTCATTTTCAGAAGAAAGAATGCATTTAAATTGGACGTATCAGTAACTATTTAAAGTGAAAAAATTCTTTTGCGATTCGAAATTTTAAAAGAGGAAAAATCTAAACAATTAAATTCATTTCATTTGAAATCTGGGACGGAGGAGCTGAATTTTTTATTTATTTTCAAAATTTCGTTTGGTAATTTTGAAAAAAAAATTTAAATGTAAAATTTAATGAAAGAAATTTGAATTGATAAATTATTGCAAGAGAAAAGTTGAATTTATCGAAGTAGTTGAATTATACAGAGAAAATTTTCAAATTTTCATTGGTCTCAAAGCACGAGGGTGAAATCCCTCGTTTATTATATTATTCTTTCTATAAATGGTAGTGATATTTTTAAATATTTATTACCCATCAGCATCACCTCGCAGCCATGCAGAAAATATTGATATATATATATAATATATATATATATATATATATATATATATATATATATATATATATATATATATAATATATATATATATATATATATATATAATATATATATATATATAATATATATATATATATATATATATATATATATATATATAATATATATATATATATATATATATATATATATATATATATATATATATATATATATATATATATATATATATAATATATATAAATCGATAAAATATCTAAAACAAATTTAAACCAATTTATAACCGACTACTTTCAGGTCATTCAAAACTTCTATCAATTTCAAGGCTATGAACATTATGAAAAATATAAAATTACTACATATACAAAATATAATATAAAATTACTGCAAATACAAAATATATGTAGTAATTTTATATTATATTTTTCATTGTGCTCATAGTCTTGGCAACGAGTAGAAGTATTGAATCAGCCGAAACTAGTCTCCAATAAATTATGTTTAGATTTGTTTTAGTCATTATAGCGATTATTAAATTCCGCTTCAAGAACAAAGGTTCTGTCACAAACATATTATAAAGAATGTATAATATATATATATATATATATATATATATATAATTATACTATATATATATATATATATATATATAGTAATATAATATATATTATATATATATATAATATATGTATATATGATATATTTATATATGATATATAAGTATTATATATATTATATTATATATATATATATATATATATATATATATATATATATAATATATATAATATATTAATATATATAATATAAATATTTACTTAATATATATTAACTAATATATAATAATATATATAATATATATATAAATTATATAATATATAAATATATATATATATATATAATATATATAATTAAACCTGACAAACGCCTTGACGTATAAAAACAGTTATGAGAACAAATTCCCTTAAATACAGATATTCGGGAAATGCATGATAGAGGAGGTGCGTAGGCCAAAGATATGCCATACCCGTAGGAATAAATATAAAAAAATGACATCAATGTTGCAATATTATTTATTAACATACGAGTCCGGTGGTGGTAG